>CANYCX011183542.1:0-12101 GCA_948193385.1 Breynia disticha f. nivosa
AGGTCGAGCTCCCAGCGGTTTACAGATTGAGAATGTTTGTACATGTTTTGTATCTATACGCATGTTAGTATAGATAAGATTTATAAATTGTCATATTAAACGATTTTCCTAGTTTCCGCATTTTAAACTCTGATGAACAAATATTTGGTATTAATACATCGAAAGCCATTCTTCTATTTTCTCTCTCATATATAACTTGTGTTTGATTAAATGTTTTAAAAGAAAAAAAAATATAGGGCATTTTCCATCTTATATAAAAATGGGTTGAAAAGAATTTTGGGCGTCACAACTAGTATTTAATCTCAATTGTCTAAACTCAACAACTATCCATGTTTATTACTTTCTTGCATTTATATGTTAGCACCAAATTGAATTAAGTACACCGTTCCCTGAGAGATTCGATCCCGGAGGGTATACTTCCGTTGTAAAACTACACCAATCTAGTGCGCTTGCTAGAACTCGGTCAACAACACCCTATCAATAAGCATACACAAAATGTTCATACAAAAGTACAAATCTTCTAATAAAAATTCACCAATTCTGGACACAACAAGTCTCAAAACATTCTGATTCAACTACATTTATTCATCTCTTAATCCATGAAGTCCCAAAACATTAGGTACATTTAGACACTCACTACTTGAAGTGGGCCTAATAACCTAGATATCCGAGGAAAAAAATTTAAGAACACAAAGGGAGTCGTCTGCAAAGGTTAATTTAAATCATCAACTGAAAAATAACAAATCAAGATACACAAACAGACATAGTATAACGTGTGGAAAATAAATTAAAAAAATGTATCTGAAAAACAGAAGCCCAGAAACAAATAGACACAAAAATTATCAAGAAAGGTAAGGACATTTGATTTTTCGGTATACAAAACCCTAAAATATTTCTCAAGAATAACTAGAAAAAATCATAAAGCAATCAAAACCCACTAAACCTAGACGCAAAGAGGCTCACGATTTTCACAATTGCTCGTCATTCGTTCATATTTCGAAAAAGTATAATCCCAAAACCTTTAGGCACATTTAGACACCACATTCAATCATTTCCAAGTTGAAACTCTGTCAACACAACACATTACAAAACCACATGATTCTAAAAATCAAAACCTACAAAAAAATTAACAGAAAAATGAAAAAAAATGGAGAACATACTTCATGCGATTGTTGTTTGTCTTGTTCACTTGAGGAGTAATTTTCTTCCACAACGGTATTTTTCCCCTTCAATTTGGGAGTCATTTGTTTAGTTCTCACCATTCTTGCTCAAAAAACTTTCTATACAAAAACCCTAAAAATTTTGGAGAGCTATGTCGTCCAGTGTTGATGAAGAGTAGGAGAGAGGATTGCATTTTATTTCAATCACCTAAAACAAAGAAAAAAAATCAATTTTATTTGGCTAAACTTTATTTTTTAAATTCAAAATTTAAAAATTAATAATGTGGGTTTACTCTTACAATAATAAACGACAATGATTCCCTAAACTTGAGGAATTTAAAGCTTAGTTCAAAATTTAAATCTCAAAAAAATCTCATAACATAAAATAAAAAATATTTTCTGCATAAAAAATGATGTCATAATTGAAAATAAAACTATAATGCTATTTTTACAAGATAATATATTGAAACTGCCTTTTTAAAAAATAAATTTCAAAATAAGCCATTTTAGAAGAAGTCAAATTTAATATGCTATTTTAATAGATAGTGTTTCAAAATATGCCTTTTAATTTAATTATTACAACTTTTATGGTTGTTTGGCCTTTGGATATAAAAAAAGATCTTTTTCGTCCTCAAGAGGAAGATAATAAAAAAATACATGGTCTAGAAATACTAAATCTTAATGCATCACATTAAACTAGTACATAATTCATCACATTAAACTAGTACATGACATTAAATTTGCTAAAGAAGACCCAACAATTTTATAGTGCATCTTGCATTGCACAACTCAAGGGAGGATAGATCAAAGAAGATAAAAACAAACATATTTATTCGAAATTTTAGTTTACACATGATTTCAGAAACAAGGAGTTGTAGATGTTCCTCAAATTTGTTTGATCAACAATCGAGCAAATTTATTCACAAAGTTACTTTCTACCACTAATTTGAGAAATTAGCTCACAAAATTGACATGTGTACAGTTAGAAATATTTGATAAATATCATTTATGTACTAGAGAACTTTATATACTATATATTTTTCTTTTAGCTAAGGTAATTTTTAAAGAGGATGTACACGTTTTTAGACATCCACTTGTTATGATAATATTAAGAGTTTAATATATATCTCTATCTTTATTTTATCTCTATCTTCATAAAAAATTTATCTTTCTCTTTATATAATACTTATCTAATTATTAACTAACAAATACGAATCATATTCAATAAAAAAAACCCAATTTTATTCTCTCATTATTCTATTTGTTATTTCCTCCTTGTTAATATTATTTTGCAATTTTAGGCTCTATTTGTTTGGAAGAATTCATTTTTCAGGAAAATATTTTCTTGATTTTTCAACTTTTGTTACCAACGGAAAATAAGTTAACGAAATTATAAATTAATAATCAATGAAAAATAATAATTTTTTTTAACATATTTTTAAAGAAAATATTTTTCTTATCTAAAATATAAAATTATATATTTTTTATATTTTTAAATATTTAAGTATGAAATACTAGAAAATATAATTTTAATAAATAAAATTCTAAAATACGGAAATATTTTCCACAAAACAAACAGGGTTAGTTTTTAATATTTTGCATTCACAATTAGTATACAAAGCGTATTGCAATTGCTGCATTGCATCCTTCCAACTTCCAACCGTCTGATCTCCGTTTTCAAATTGCATTAGTTTTCCGGTTCAGGTTTGGTGGACCCAACCCAACACACTTCACGTACTAAACTACTTCTTCTCCATTCACTTGTATACTCTAGATTGTTTAAAACATAACTACTAACAACGAACCCATCTTGGTGCTTTTCAAAGCTCTCAGAATTTTCTGATCTGATTATTGGAATTCAATTAGATAAAGAGAGATAATGTTTAACGGCATGATGGATCCTGAGTTGATCAAACTCGCTCAGGAACAGATGAGTCGTATGTCTCCTGCTGAGTTCGCCAGGATCCAACAACAGGTGCATAACGAGCTTTAGTTTAATCGATTTCTGGGTTTTTTTTATTGATTTGTAATCTATGTCAAAAGGGTTGCTTCAATGTTGTCGAACTGGGTTCTTTTGTTATTTATTTGTTGCTGCAGTTGTTGATTTAGTGGTGATTTGTGCACGTTTTGGTGTTTATTTTAGCTTAATTGTATACTTATGGAACGCAAATTTTGTTGATTGAAGATTGAAATTATTTGCCAATTCTGAGAATTGTGTAGAAATTTTAAGAATTTTGGTGATTGGATGTTAAATTATGTGGAAACTGAATGTTGGTTTTCATTGAATGAGAGATGACTATGATCGTTGTGTATTTAGTCGGTAATGTTATTTGCTGTCACAGA
The DNA here is from genome assembly GCA_948193385.1 of Breynia disticha f. nivosa. Taxonomy (NCBI): domain Eukaryota; kingdom Viridiplantae; phylum Streptophyta; class Magnoliopsida; order Malpighiales; family Phyllanthaceae; genus Breynia; species Breynia disticha. The sequence continues at coordinate 3,504 of CANYCX011183542.1, forward strand.
TGATGTCGAATCCTGATTTGATGAGAATGGCGACGGAGAGTATGAAGAACATGAGGCCTGAAGACTTGAAACAAGCTGCAGAGCAGTTGAAGCATACACGTCCAGAAGAGATGGCGGAAATTGGTGAGAAAATGGCCAACGCATCACCTGAAGAGATAGCTAACATGCGGACAAGTGTCGATGCGCAGATTGCTTATGAATTAAATGCTGCTCAGATTTTGAAAAAACAGGTAATTTCAGTGTCAAGTCGGATATATGCATGCTGTTATGTCGTGTTTACCTTGTAGTCCTTTATAATGCACAAGGAGATAATGCCATGTTGAGAATTTCTCGCTCTTTGTTTTTCACAAATATAATGGAAACAAACATTTTGTAGGGCAATGAGCTTCACAGCCAAGGTAATTTTAGTGACGCGCTGCAGAAATATTTGCTTGTAAGTGCTGCGTTTGCGTAGATTACTTTTTGGGATTTGTTTTCATTAAATTTACTTCTTATGCATCATGTTCAATGATGTGTGCGTCCACGCGTTTGCTGTGTGTATAACTGTATAGATTTTTATGTATTCAATGTTGGAATTCATTGTTTTCCGTTGGGTATTTTAGGCAAAGAAAAACTTGAAAGGAATTCCATCATCCAAAGGGAAATCACTTATGATGGCATGCTCTCTTAACCTCATGTCATGTTACCTGAAAACAAGGCAGTATGATGAGTGTGTAGAAGAAGGCTCGGAGGTATTAACTGTCCCTTTTTCTTCAGCTTCTACATGACACATTTTAAATTTTAATGGCTAGATTTTTGTCCTATTTTTTCGATGTGTTTACTTGAATTTGTTAGAAGTGAACAACAATACACTACAGCTACATAATATTATTATCCTTCTTGCTAACCCTATTTTAGAGGAAATAACAATCATTTTCGTTTATTGTTTGTATAAGAGTTTGTTTCTGTGCTTATCTGCATTGGTTATGAGTGTGTGTGCGTGTGTAAATATATTATATTTTTCATATTGCAGGTTTTGAGTTATGATGCGAATAATATCAAGGCTCTTTACAGAAGGGGTCAAGCATATAAAGAACTTGGCCAGCTTGAAGTAAGTTTCTATGCACATTATAAGAACAATTAATGTTTGCTGAATTCAATTCTGTGAAACATTTTAACTGATAGTATTCACACATTTTTTTGTGAACTTTTTTGGATCGACAATAATGTTCAGACGTCCATATACTGAATTGTTAATTTTACCTCCCGACTTCACTCTTTGTTAGGGTGCCGTTTCGGATTTGAGCAAAGCACATGAAGTTTCCCCTGACGATGAAACAATTGCTGATGTTTTAAGGTGTGGATACTTGAAATCGTGGCATTTTATTTTGTTGCAAGTAGATTGATGTTTTCTCTGGCCTATTTCTTGCCTTATTATCTTACTGTTTTTGTTGTGAAAATGTATAGATTTTTATTTTGCTCTTATAGTTCCGTCTTCTTTATTCTTCTTCATTAGGAAAGATCTAAATCACTGAAAATCTTTACCTTTCTTTAAAGTTACAACCTCTGTTAGAATCACAAATCATTATTTGTTTCACAGATTTACTGGCCCTGACAGCTTGCATATGATTTAGAATGTCTATAGGAGCAAAATTAATGATGCTAATTATTTATACAGGGAGGCCAAGGAGAGATTGGCTCAAGAAGGCGGTCATCGTGGGCCGAAAAGTATGCTATATTTTCTTTTATCTGAAAATTCTTTTAAACTCATAATTGAGACTGATGTTTCATTTGAATTTCTTATTTTGTGTTACTTTCTTCATTTAATAGAACTAGTGATTGAAGAAATAACTGAAGAAGGTGAAACTCTGTCTTCTAAGAACCCTAGAAAGTCAAACACTGAAAGAGTAACACGTGCGCCAGGGAGTTCTAGCGTTTCAAATGGTGCAAGTGCAGTTAATCATGCACATTCAACTACAAATTTGGAGCCTCTACAAGCTTTAAAAGACGATCCAGATGCTATTAGGTTAGTTTTAATCCATTGAAGAATTTTTTTATTTGTCTGATTTTCACTTCACTATAGTTAATTATAAATTCCAGGGCGAAGCTGTCTGGACTAGAATGGGAAAGTTTCTGCTTTATTTGAAGCCTCAAATGATTATTGGCTAGAAATATTTCAGAGATTATATCAATTTTGTGGCAGTTGACTAAAATGTTATACACAAAGATAAAGCCCGGTAATTCACATAGCTAGTTTCCGTAGGATAGAACATTTGAACAGTTTTGAATTTGCTAATTTGACAAAATATAGCAGCAGACTGATGGTATGCTGAAAGATACAATACCCTCCATGACCCTTCCCGACTCTTTTGATAAGAGTCCAAGGCCTCTGGTCAAACAAGTTTATTTCCAGTGTTATTACTGAATCTGTCATTTTCCATCATTTTTACTTGTTTGATAGTTGTTGGGTCAGTTAGTTGTTAAGTTAGGGGCTTGAGAGGTGTGAGCACTGACTGTGCAAGTTTGTTACACAGCTGGTGAACAAAAGCCGGGTGTGATAGGTGTGGGATCATTCTTTAATAGTGAAAATGATATTTTGATCAGGGAAAAAATGAGGCCTCTCTAATGCCTCTGTGCCTCTTTTTTTATTTCTCACAGTATCTACAAATCCTCTCTCACCTTTCTTATCATACTTTCTCTGTTATTGCTAATTTTCTGTCTCAGGGTGATAAGCACTAACTTGTTGAAAGTTTTTATCACAGTAGTTTTGTTCTGTTTCTTTTCTTTTTTGTCTTTTAATTGACCAGAAAATGCTAATCTGAGCCTAGTTTGTTCCTTTCTTATTATTTCGTTTCTATTTTTTCCGTAGATCATTCCAAAATTTCATGTTTAACGCTGATCCTGAAACCATTGCTGCTTTGAGTGGTGGAAAGGCTGGGGAGATTTCTCCTGATATGTTTAAGACTGCTGCTAATATGATTGGCAAGATGTCACGAGAAGAGCTTCAGAAAATGCTTCAAATGGCTTCCTCTTTTCAGGGGGGCGGCAGTTCTTTGGATGGCAACTTAGATGGCTTTGCTCCTGGCTCAGTTCCTCCAAATTTCAACCCAGACATGCTCAAAACAGCCACCGATATGGTTAATAAAATGGCCCCAGAAGAGCGACAAAAAATGTTTGAGATGGCATCTTCTTTGAGAAGTAAAGACAATGTTTCGACTACAACATTATCGAACGGCAAACCATCAACTTCAGGAACTGGATCAAAATTGAAAGAATCTAAAGATGCTCTTGCAAGTAATGGAAATAATTTTACTGCTGAAACCAGTTCCTCCGGTAGTTTCATTCCAAGTTCAAGTAGTAATTCCCAGTCAAGCTTTCCAAGTTCAAATGCCGATTTACAAGAGCAGATGAGAAACCAAATGAAAGATCCAGCCATGCGGCAGGTAAATGCTTATGAAAGGAAACTTTTCATCTCTCTTCATCCTCAACCTGTTTCATTCTCTTTATTTTGGCTTTCTTGTACATTTTTTCCCTCAGTATATTTGTAACTTCTGGGATCTTAAACAATGGAAATGTGTTGTTGAATTTAATTTGCAGATGCTTACTTCAATGATGAAGAATATGAACCCAGAAATGATGGCTAACATGAGCGAACAATTCGGATTGAAACTTTCGCGAGAAGATGCTGCAAAAGCTCAGCAAGCAATGGCATCTTTATCTCCAGAGGACTTGGAAAGAATGGTACTTTCTTCATTAACCTTATCGATATTTACATATTTTTTCAGAAGAAAACCTGTCATCTGAACCCTTATCATTCTCTCTTCTGAAAGTATATTTCAAATTTTTACAGATGCGATGGGCAGATAGGCTTCAAAGAGGTGCGGAAGGCGCAAGGAAGGCGAAGAACTGGCTGCTTGGAAGGCCTGGAATGATACTAGCCATATTCATGCTCATCTTGGCAATGATCTTTCACTGGCTTGGGTTAATCGGGCGGTAAGCCATGCATCCGTATTTGATTATTTTCAATGTATCATCTGACAAGTCTGACATCTCGCCGAGTTGCGATCGCGAGAGCCTGATGCAATGTCGTGCCCTTTCGGTAGAGAAGCGGAACATTGATCATTGTAGCATTGTCAATCTTTGGGTGAATTTTAATACGAGGATTGTACTCGTTGAGAACATCAATTGTTTTAGTGCAATTGTACAGATTACGTAAAATAGTAAAATAAAAACTATTTTTAATGTAATCTGAATGGTGATATTTGTTAGACTCTTGACTCATGCCTTACAGTAAAGGATTGACGTTTGGATCCGCGCGATACAGAATTATACCGTAAAAAGAAGGAATTGGCAACATAAACATAATACTTTAAAATATTTTTATTATGTGTTCATATTCAAACCATGAGTTATTTTAAATATAACTAGTCTATGTAAGTTACCATTTTACAATAAAATTCTTCCTATTTTTATCCATAATTAATACTCACACAAATTTTAATTAATACAAATCAACAATATATTAAACAAGTGGGACATGTCATTTAACATGACAATGATGCAAAATCAATTGTTTACTTAGCTTTTCGTGTAGATTAGTTTTAATTGTGTCAGTGATTTTTTTTCTATTAATTATTATTATTATTATTATTATTATTATTATTATTATTTATAATATCAATATTATAAAAAATCAAATTCTTATCATATCTATCGTCATCAATCATGTTATTGAGTTAAGAATTCATAGCTCTATAGGAGTACTCAACTAACAAATTTAAAAAGGAAAAAAAATGTCAATTAGTTTGATGAGGAGAAAACCCATTTTTATAAAAGAAGTATTAAGGTTGAGTTTGTTTCACGGAAAATGAGTTCTTAGAGAAAATATTTGTCTATAGAAAATAAGTTTTAGAATTTTGTTTTCCAGAATTATATTTTCCAGTGTTTGGTAGCAATATAAAATTTAATTAAAGAATATTTAGAATTTACACAAATAAAATATAATAATATTAAAAATACATTAAAAATAAAAATTATATAATAAAACTTAAAATATTTAAATAATATATAATATTAAACATAAATGTAAGTAAGTAATAAATTGGAAAATATTTTCTTCTTTTAAAAAGAGGAAAACACTTTGTCACAAAATAAGTTATATAGAGAAGTTATTTTCTAGTTGATCAGAATTTATTTTTTATTTACTATTTTCTTTTATTCAAACAAACAATGGAAAATGAGGAAAATATTTTATAGGAAAATATTTTTTTGCCAAACAAACGGAACTTAAATTTAGTGAAAATAGAAGGAATTGAGCAAAATGATCAGGATAATAGAGGCTCTGTTTTGTATTGTGGTGGTCAAAAGTGTCATGACAAAACAGAGTTTTGTAAACAGTAGTTTTAAAACAGAGTTTTATGAACACGATTATTGTGTTTGATTATGCATTTTAATTTTTAAGTATATTTTATGTTAAAAATTATAATTGATATATCAAATGACTAGAACGATATTGTGTCAAAATAAGTGACAAAAAGTAATAAATATATAAATATTATAATAATTATATAAACTGATGAGTAAGATTATAAAAACTTTATCTTTAGTGATTAATATTTTAAAAATATGACTTAAATGTATTTATATGATATTTTAATATATTTGATAATTAAATATTATTTAAGAGATAATGAGGATATTTTTGTAAAATCATATAAAAAACTATAGTGGACAAACTTCATTTCAGGAAAAAAAAAGCATTTTCTAGCTTTTTTGGAACTATGTTTTGTTATAAAATTGTAGTAACTCACCACAATATTTTTAGTTAACCAAACAGACAAAACTCCGTTGCGTTAACAAAATTCCGTTTTGTCACCTCAGTGGAGTTCTTACAGCAATACCAAACACAGCCCCACAAATTTCGACTATTTTCTTCTTCCTGTGTGTCACTATGTGTTGTATTTGACTGCACAAACAAACAAAACACCTATTGTAAGCTAAATTCATACTCAGTGTTTTTGGAGAAATTTACTTTTTAAAAAATATTTACAAATTTTTTAACGTTTATTATGAATAAAAAATAAATTAATAAAATTATAACTTAAAAATTAACAAACAAAACACCTCTTGTAAGCTAAATTCAGACTATTTTCAGTTTTTTTTTTCTTCTTCTTCTGTCAATATTATGACTTGTGTATATATTCAGACTATTATATATAGAAAAATAAATTTAAATGTTTAATTTATTTGATAAAAATAAGAATAAAAATATTTAAAAAAGAGGTCTGAGCGGTAAATTTTAATATGAGGACTTTAAGAATAAGTCCCTTTTTTTTTTACTGAAACTGTACTGTTTACATAAAATTAAAATTGTTTTTGCTGAATAAATAAATTGTGTGATTTATTTTCACTGAATCTGACAATTGGAGATGGATGCCTCATTGTGTCCCCTCACAAAGGAAACTCATAGTAAAACTCTCCGGTCTGAGCCTATATAATTCTTTTAATACTGTTAAAAAGACGGGAATTGAACTCACAATCTCATGTGCTATTCAACTTCTTTAACCGCTAAAACTCACATAAAAAATAGAGAGATAAGTATGCATATATATATAATATATATATATATATATATATATATATATATATATATATATAATTTTTATTCCGAAAAAAAAAAACGAAATATTGGTAAAAACCACCGCGTATTCAGAAAGGAGTATGGTTTCGAGTTTCTCGGCTTAAAAGTCGTAGGTTTTGGCCTTTGTCTTCAACTTTCAGTTACACAAAAATCAGAAACTCCCTCTTCCATCGCTTTCTTTCACTTTCTCTCAAATCTTTTTCACGCTCCCCCTTTTTTGGCAATGTCCACCCAATTATCCTTCTCATCTCTCTCCTCTTCTCTTCTCATCAATTTTCTCAATTTCCTGTGATTCTCTTATCATCACCATTGATAGCGAAAGAACTGTTCTTCCCAGATTCTTCCGTATCTATCAAAATCGCAATCTTTTCGCAGAAACTGTCAATTTACACATTCGAACTTTCTTTATTGAGAAAAAACGGAAATTCTCTCAGAATCCAATAATGATCGACTCCTTTGATTCCTTGTAAAATCTTACAAAGCCAAGAAATACCCAGAAATTCCTTCTCCATAACTAACACATCCCATATTTCAATTTTTTCAAAATTCTTTTAACTTTTTTTTTTCGACCTTCCGAGTTGACTCAGGATGACTCACCAGCTAATACGACGATCACCGGCAACAGCGAGTCGAAAGAACGTTCCTTTATTGGAGGAGGCGACGAAGAAGAAGAAGAAGAAGACGAAAAGGGTGGCGGAGGTGGCGGGTGGAACTGCGGCGGATTGTGCGGCGGTGTGTTGTTGCTGTCCTTGTACAGTAATGAACTTGGTCATATTAGCGGTTTATAAAATCCCTGCAAGATTATGCAGCAAAGTAATAAAACGACACCGTTTAAGGATGACTCAGAAACAGTCATTGTTGTTAGGATCCAGTAGCAGAGGCTGTAGAGAAGAGTTAGAGAGGGAAGTTAGAGAAATTGTTGAGAGAGAGAAAGAGAAGATTAACAACAATGAGAACAATGGAGAAGAAAGCGATGCAATCATTTTAGAGAGAGAAATGTGGGCACAGTTTTATAGTTCTGGATTTTGGAGAAGCCCTTCTCAGAGAAGCACATGAATGGAATAACAAATGCTTTCAATTGTATTTGATCATTAATGGGTTTTGAATTAAGATTGAATTAACAGCACAGAGAAATCCAAAATTTCATGTGGTTGTTTGAATCTGTCTGGTGATTTCTAGGCAAATGGTTGAGTAAATTTGTGGTTGGAAATGGAGTTACAAGTTTAATTCTCAACGCCATTGCTGAAAATTTTGTGCCATTCTCAACTCTTTTATCAGTTATGCATATGAGAATGAAGTTGGTTTGGCATTATGTGTGATTTGTGAATGTGTGATTTCCCAATCCTGGAAATGGAAGAGATTCTCGAGCAAAGTGTTTTGTTTAGTGCTGAAAATGAGGCCTGGAGGGTCAATTTCCTCCTCAGAATTTGGTTTCAGAACACATTCAGTTCCAGGGTCTGCAAGGTTTTAATGCGTGTCTTAAGCCAATTTGTTGATTTTTTTTTGTTTGTGTGCATTGCTTTTAGTTTTTTCCCTAAAACAAATTTAGGAACGGAGTTGGGTTTCTCATAACGCCATTACAGACGCAAAAATTAAACTCGTATTCTCAATATATTGTTCAATATTTTTTACTACTGAACCCAAAGACAAAGAGTGCATTTGCTAAAACACATAGTTAACACGATGTAAACCCTAAGAGCAGCCGTAACTCCCTTCCCCTACCTCCCTCTCATGTCCCTTTCTCCTCCCACCATCGTCCACACTTAGTTGTCACATCCTTCTCTCTTTTTCTCCTATATCCCTTACTCAAAATAGATCACTCACTCGAAAAATAGAGGCAGTGGAAAAGACTTCTCGAAAGCTTGAGAAACACCAGAACGTTGCTTCTTCTTTTTCTCCACCGACGCACGACTTCCCTTGTAGCCGTCGATCTCTCTCCCTCTTCCTTGGCTGTCGTATGGCTTGGCCACTGTTCCTCT
>CANYCX011183919.1:0-11890 GCA_948193385.1 Breynia disticha f. nivosa
TTACATTTTTTATCATCTAGTTATCTACTAGGAAGGAATCTAAGTGTTTATTAAATTTTTGGTGATGATCTTGGTTGTTTCTGATGTGTTCTTGAATGTTTTTCCACTGCCATTAGTCTTAGAACATGTTAGAAAACCCAAAAATCATAGCCTTGATTAGTTTTTTACCATTTGTTAGTTGTCAGATTTTGTGCAGCAATTACATTTTCTATTAGTTTAGAAAATACTCAATTTTTTTAGCATCTCACACAAATTGTTAAAAAACCCCGTGTTTCAACCTTGAATTTTTGTCTAAACATATTTTTTGCACACACGGTAATATCCTAGGCAATGACAATAGCAAATCATTTATGTGCTGAAAATTGAGATCTTTGCCTGCTTAGGTGAGAAGATTAAGACTGTTGCAAAATCAGTAGCCACTCAAAGTTTCTTTTGTAAAAAAGGTAATGAAACTCTCACACAGATATTCACTTTTATGCAATAAGAAAGTAAGTGGTTGGAAAAATTAATAGTTTTCTTTTTAACATTACAAAATGATCAACAACGACTAACCATGATCAGTGAGACCACCATGCGAACAATCATTGGCAAGGAAGAGGTGGAAACCCCACCATCTTTAGATGATTCACTAGCCAGTGAAACACCAATGGTGGCACAAGACAACTAATTTTCAAAGATTGTCACTACTACTTCAATAGAAAAGGTAGTCATTAAAATCATAAACTTGGAGGAGCCCGAGGAGTTACTTCTAAAGGAAGACTTCAAGTCGACAGTATTCAGAGATAGAGGAAGAAATCAATAGTGAGGAGGATTCTACAAATGATGACCCAATTTTAAAGGAAGAGGCTCAAAAAATCATGATGTTTTATTTACACATCAGTGAACAAGTTAGTGAGAAGTCATCAAAGCATTGTCAAGCCAATTCTGAGCAAGCTTCTCAACGTAATGGCCATAACACAGAAATAGTCTCAGGGGGCACCGAAGAAATCTCACTGACCATCAATGACAAGGTGAAGGAGGGAAATATTCTTAAAATAAGTTCCACTTAAGACAATTATTTCATAGTGGATACTTGTTAAAAGGGTCAATTACATATGTACCTCCATAACAAACTTAAATTGCAAAAACAAAACAGAAACCCAAACTTCTGCCAAAGCCCACTTCAAATTGCAAAACATACAACAGTTTCATCAAAACACAAAACGGCGCAAAAAAAAAGAACCACCACTCATTGTCACGAAGAAATATGCAACAAAAAGAAATACTCTCAGAACAACCATGAAAGTTTGATACACCCAATTCATTACAAGCACATTGATGCATCAACAGTTTAAAAGGTAGTCGATCAGAAACCTAATTCTTTTATAAGATTGCATAATTCGTGTTGCATATCCTGATTCATAAAAATTTGTAATTCAAATCAAGTATGATAAACATCTTAGTTTTCTATGGAGGAAATTGGGATTAAAATTGGAGATTTACAAATTTCAAAAAAATGGAATTGTGTTGAATTCAGAAAGCACATTCAATGATCTTTTTGAAGAAACTGGAAAAAAAATTTCAAGCAAACAATTCCAACAAATGGATCATTCAATTTTAAGAAACGTTTGCAACAGAACCAATATCAATTGACAATTAAGAGAGTTTCTATTTCTACTTAGCTATTTGAAAAGAAAGAGCTAATGTTTTAAAGTACCCAATAATTGTGGGAGTTCAATCAACACAGTTGCTGATTTGCCCAGAAAATTTGACTACAAATTTGTAAATAGCTACAACAGAATCATCAGCAATAGAACAACATGAAGCAATTACTTTAGAAAGAAGTTGTTTAGACATTATTGTGTATGGCTAATTGTTAAGCAAGTAAACAATACAAATTGAAAGCAATTTACAAAGTAGTGATATCAACATTAGCACAGATCCAACACGTGAAAATATTCAAGATGATCAAGTTTATGTGAATAAGGACACGCTCAAAAAGGTTATGTCATTATATGCTATTAGCAACAACTTTCAATTCAAGATTGCAAAGTCATGTCAGATGGAATATTGTCTAGTTTGCTATATTAAAGATTGCAAATAGAGCATTAGGGCTGCTAGAAAATTGAAAACAAACATTTTTGTTATAAAGAGGTTCACTGACATACACATATGCCCAATTGAAGAAAGAATGAACTGCAAAGACAAGCAGCATCCTCAATTATTGCAGAGAAAATAAAAAACAAATTTCTAGATCCTGAAAGGACCTACGATGTTAAAGACATACAAAAACATGAAGATAGACTATGGAGTCAATATTCACTACCACAAAGCTTGGAGAGCTAAGAAAAAGGCATTAAAAAGCTTGAGAGGTAAAGCCTCAGAATCATACAACCTTATTCCAAGTTTTATGCATGTAGTAACAACTACAAATCTTGGATCAATAGCCTGTTACCTTAAATTTTGTTAACTATTATTTTAATAAACAAATCACTGTTAACTTACATTCAAATACAAGAAAGAAAAATCAGGGAAATAAGAAACATTAGTTCATACAAAATTATATACTAATTTATCAATAACATAATAAAAAAATAAAAAATAAAACATACAAAAAAATCTCTGAAAAAATAATCTACTCATAAAAGTTTATAATAAGTTTATATTAACATATTGATTTTTCAAAACCTATAATACTATAATATAAACTACATTAAGTTTGAATTAAATTATTAAGTAAAAAAACACTGAAAAACTGAAAATGACACATAAAAAATGTACTATCAAAGAAAAAAAGAATAGAAACTGACATTATGCAAACTTAAATAAACACATAAAAAATGATATATAATGTATGTATTAGTATACATTTACATAACAAAAACTTCTAGAAAAAAATTAAAATAAAATCATTAAAATTCAAATAAAAAATATAGTTTTAAATTAAAACAAAATAAAAACTATTTTAATAAACAAATAAGTGTTAACAAACAAAAAAATAAAACAAAAAATTGCATAAAAAACAAGTTTATACTAAGTATATAATAAGTATACATCAACATACACCGTAATAAGAATATGTTAAGTATACATCAACATAGCAACAATAAGAAAAAACAAACAAAATGATATATATACTATATATATTAAGGGGTGTTTGTTAACTTTTGGGATGGTTGGGATGAGATGAAAAGTGTTTCTTTCATGATTTTTAATCTTTCTAAGGTGTTTGTTAAAATATTTATTCCCTACATGAAAAAAAATCAACTCATTGTTTATCTTTCTTTTTCAAGATATGGGTATCTTGACACTAAGCCAAGATAAGTATTCCATCTTCCACTATATATAAATCTATTGGTTTTCTAAAGCTCTCTTCATTCCAGCAAGATTAACAAACACTTCAAAAATATATTTTCTGAATGCATTCCAACTTAATCTTAAGTATTTCCTATCTTGATTTGAAATTTTCGCATCCCTATCTTACAAGCATTAATTTAACGAACATCATATACAATAACTTAACAAATAAACTAATTATAAAAACATACAAAACAATAGACAAAAAGTTTATAATAAGTTTCTATTAATGTAATTACTATTTTTAAAAACAAAATGTTAAATTTAAATAGAAGAAAGCAAATACAAGAAAATAAGGAACATAACTTTATACAAAAAGTATATACTACTTTAACAAATAACTTTATAAAAAATCCAAAAAAAATAAAACAAACAAAAATTCCTGGGAAAAAAATCTACTCATCAAAGTTTATAATAAGTTTGCATTAACGTACTATAATAAAAAATTATATTATGTTTGAATTAAAAATAAGTGACATAACACAAAAATTTTTAAAAACACCAAAAATTGAAAATGACATACTTCTAAAAAAATTACAAAAAATACAATAATTAATATTTCAAACAAAATATAAGTTTAAATTAACATGATAACTATTATTTTAATAAACAAATCACTGTTAACTTAAATTCAAATACAAGAAAGAAAAATAGGGACATAAGAAACATCAATTCATAAAAAATTATATATTAATTTAACAATAACCTAATAAAAAAACCTAAAAAATAAAACATAAAAACCCTAAAAATAATAATCTACTCATAAAAATTTATAATAAGCTTATATTGGTGTACCAATTTTTTAAAACCTATAATATTATAATATAAACTATATTAACTTTGAATGAAATTATTAAGTAACATAACACAAACATTTTTAAAAACATCAAAAATTAAAAATGACACATAAAAAATGTACTTTCAAAGGAAAAAGAATAGAAATTGAAATTATGAAAACTTAAATGAACACATAAAAAATGATATATGTAATGTATGTATTAAGTATACATTTACATAACAAAAAATTCTGGAAAAAAATTAAAATAAAGTATTAAAATTCCAAACAAAAAACATAGTTTTAAATTAAACATAATAACAACTATTTTAATAAACAAATCAGTGCTAAACATATATATCAATTACAACTTTTTTAAAAACATTTGAATATAAAAAGGTAATTATTCAGTAGACATTAAAGGGAAAAAATTAAAGAAGTTAAAAAAACCCAATAAATAAAATATACAACAATCCGTAAAAAAAAATAACAACTATTTAGCATATACATTTAAAAAAAGTATTATTTTAAAAAAGTATATATTTAGTATATATTAAAAAAACCCCAAAAAAACTTACTTTACTATAACTATAAAAACTGACTTAACTATAATTAAAATTAACACATACAAAATGAAATTTTTTAATTAACACAATAATTATTATTTTAAAAAGGTATATATACAATATATATTAAAATAATAAACACTTGCAAAAATTAAAAAAATAATTACAAAAAATCAAACATAGAAAAATCACTCATAAAAAAAGACTTATAAAATAACTAAAATTAACACATACAAAATGATATATATCGTGAGTATATTAATTATACAATTCTGGGAAACTATTACAAATACAAAAAAAAAATAGGTTTACAGTAGCATAAAAACAATTAATTTAAAAAACATATCACTGTTAAGCATATATATTAATCACAACATTTAAAAAGGTATTTATTCAATATATATTCAAAATAATAAAAACTAACAAAAGTTAAAAAAGAATTCAAAAAAATGAAACAAACAAAAATCCCACAAAAAACTTAATTAACTATAACTAAAATAAACACATACAAAATGAAAGCATTTTAATTAAAATAATAAATATTATTTAAAAAAGGTACATATTCAGTATATATTAAATCAATATAATAACTATTAATTTAAAAAAACAAATCACTCTTAAGCATATATAAAAATTACAATATTTTTTGAAAACATCAAAGATAAAATAGTATATATTCTGTATATATTAAAACAAGAATGAACCATAGAACAATACCTCGTAGAACCATAGAACAATACCTCGTAAAAAACAGACTTTAAAATAACTAAAAATAACACATACAAAATTATATATATCGTGAGTATATTAAGTATACATTTCTGAAAAATATTACAAAAACAAAACAAAAGTATATATTCAGTATATACTAAAATAATAAAAAATTACTGAAGTTAAAAAAATAAATACCAAGAATAAAACACCCAAACAATGACATAACAAAAACTTCTAGAAAAAAAATATATAGTTGACTTAACATAATAACTATTAATTTAATAAACAAATCACCGTTAAAGATATATATTAATTACAATATTTTTTTCAAACATTCGAATATTAAAAATGTAAATATTTAATATATTGAAAATAATAAAAAGTTACATAAGCACAAAAAAATATATATCATGTATGTTTTAAATATATTTTACATAACAAAAAAACTAACTTAAGTATAACTGAAATTCACACAGATCAAAAAATATATATTGTGTATATACTAAGTATATATTTCCATAACAAATACATCTGGAAAAAAAGTTACAAAAAAATAATTTAAAAAATTCCAAAGATAATGTTTAAATAAACAAAATAACTATTATATTAATAAACAAAATCATTACTCAGTATATACATTAATTACAACATTTACGAAACCTTCAAAGATAAAATGAAGGTATATATTTAGTATATATGGACATAATAAAAAAAACTTTAAAAAACATATAGAAATTCAAAAAAATCCAAAAAATAAAACACAAAAAAATAATCAAAAAACAATTAAACGCAACAAAAACCAGCTACAAAAACAATTAAAAATAGCTATGAAATAACATGACACAAACAATTTCAAAACAACAATAGTAATGCAACAAGTATATATTAAGTTTGTATGCCAATATAAATTATTTTAAAACACATAATAGTATTAATTCCAAAATATACAAAATAGTTTAAAACAAACTATTGTAGAAAACTTGCATATAGTTTGTATATATTCGCATGACAAAAAACTTCATTAAAAAATTAAGTTCACTAAAAAAATAAAGTTTATAATACAAAAGGTTAAACGGGAAATACAATTACATAAAATAACCTCAACATTAAAAGAATGATACAAGTTTATATTAAGTTTGTATTACATATAAATAATTTTCTTAAAACCAAATAGTAAAACTCAACAAAAACTAGCGTAATAATAATTGAAAAAATGAACACAGAAAAAATCAACTATGAAATATAAAAAAATTTAGTAAAATGTTTATTTTATGTAATAATAGCAAGATACAAATATAAAAAAACATATTAACATATATTATAAAATAAGAACAAAGAAAAAAGGCATGTTAAAAAGCATAGCAAATATTATTATAAAGTCATTTCGGTTTACATTACAAAATAGATCAAAAGAAAAGCAAACAAATAAATGATCAATCAAAAATAAAAACCACAAAAAACACAAAAAAATCATGAACACAAAAAATAACTAAAAAAATAAAGTATATATCATGTGTATGAAAAATAGCATATGAATATTTTTGTTAAACAACGAATCATTTGTTTCCTTCTTTTCAAAAAGAATGAAGGTCTATACCTTCATATGCAAAAACAGATCTGCATCAGGAACCCATGAAAATATAGGGGAAAACACAAGACAAGTTAAAAATCACGGCGTGCTAAAAAACGAAAATGAAATGAAGAAAAACTGACATCCTTTTTAGAAACTTTAGATTTCTTCAATTTAGAAACCTAAAGAAAGCAAGAGAAAATTGTTAGCAGAATTTTGATTGAAAAAACATTCTAAAAATTCACCTCAACACGAGCAACATTTTCAGAGTCAGGATCAACATCGACTCCATGATGCAGACTATCAAAGTCAGAACATTCATTACCAACACAGGAATCAACAGGTCGTGTGCGGGAACGCACCTCAAAAAATGAAATAAGCAAATAAATCAGCAAAAAAACTAAAAACATAACAAAAAGTGATGAGAAAACTAAGAAAAGAAAACTAACTTTTGTAGATTTTGAAACACTGAGATTTAGATGCATGGGGTGAAACAGAAGAAACTCGAGTTTGTTTATGCTAAACATGAAAACAAAATGTTAGAACACAAAAAGAAAACTGGACAAGAAAAGAAACTATTTTAAATCTGAAAACAAATTAACTGTTTCTCGTGTCGAAGAAGATGAAGTTTTTTGGATTTTTTAAAAAAATTTGATATAGAAAGTGGTTTTTCGTTGTTTCAGTAGGATTACATTTGTTTTAACGAGTTTTATCCATGGAAAACAAAGAAAACACACAAAAGAACAAAGATGAAAAAGGGAAAATGAAGGTTAATAGAGAAAGATGAAGGAAAAGGGTCAAAAAGATGAAAGGGAGAGAATGAGAAAGAAGAGAGAGAGAGAGTGAGAGATAATTCCATGAATGAAGGAAAAGTTGGGGAGTGTAAAGATGTGGTTGTTTGGCATAAGAGACACAGACAAGTCCATACATGTATTGTCCTGTCAAAACCGCAGAATAATGAATGAGCGTGATAATCAAAGCGACAAAATATTTAAAAAATTGAAAGGGAAAAGTTGAAAAGAAGAAAAGAGGGAAAGCATAGAAAGACAAAATGACAATTTTATGAAACACAAAAACGATGTCGTTTTAACCAAACAAAACAGATAAATAATATTGGGCATTAGAACTTTGTTGGTTGATGTATGAACAACAAAGAAAATAAGCCCATTGCAATTTTAGAAGGCCTTCGTACAACAACAATTTAAAACTTCATAAGAATGCAATAAAAAACAAAAAAGAAGTATACGATGCAATTTTCCCTTGTTAGAACCTTGCCAGCCTTGTATGGACTTATTTATTATTTTGCAGACAATTATATAAAGTAGCACATTTTATGTTTCAATATGTAAAAATGTCCACCTATGTTTCCTTCTTTGCTAAAATGCTATTTTATAGTTTTCTATATTCATAAATGCACGTTTATGGTGTAAAATATGTAAAATTATCACATCTGTTCGTTTTTGTTGATACCGTTTGAATCTCCAAATTTTTAACAAATAGATTAGTTTTCTTGTGTATCCTGATTTTTAACAATTAGTTATGATCATTAGTTATGAACATATATAAAAAATATGAACAATATAACCATTTGTTCTTTAAATTGTGTCATTTGAATCTCCTAATTTTTAACAAGTAATTAGTTTCCTGTTTGGGTTGTATATCTTGATTTTTAGTAAGTAGATATGATCATTAGTTGTGAACATATATGAACAATAATGAACATTATAAACATCTATTCTTTTTGTAGATTATACCGATTACATGTCATCATTTTGTTGATAAGGTTGACACATTATATAATGAACATATATGAATAAAAATGTACATTTTTGTTTTCAAATTAAAAAATATGACTTATAGACGAATTGTTTGAACACATTTAATTGTTGAAAAATTATATAGCAAAAACATATGAACACAAATGTATATTTTTCTTTTTAAATTAAAAAATATATAACTTATAGATAATTTGTATTTTAAAAAATTATCATGAACAAGTTTGAACAAAAACAAACTTAATTCATGCGTGGATTGCATTTTGTCTTTTGTAATTTTGTTGTGGATTGTATAACGTAAAAATGTTGATTTTTGTTGATGAATATTGATTCCTAATTTTTTTAGTGGGTTAACATTGTTCCTTTATTTTAAGAGATAATTTTGGCATTTTTTTTAATTTAATTGATAGTTGACAATAAATTAGAATATGACATTTATACATGCCATAAAACATACCACGGCATTTCTGCACATTATATTCTTTTAGTGGGCATTGATATAATTTTTGAATTATTTTGAGATAATAATAAAGGTAAGACATTCTCAACAAGATTACATCTTCCATAACCAACTAATCAAGTTTGACACCATTCATGATGAATTCATTTTATCTCAACATATCATCATTGGGGTTCAAATTCATATTTTCATTCTGAACATATTCAATCAAATATCAATTCTCAATCCAATTATTATATCAAAATTTCTCAAAAATCACATTCATTCAATCATCAACACATATCAACATACTATCATTCATATTCAATCAATTTACACGATCTAATCAAACCAAACCAAACATTCATTCCATGATTCATTTCCTCAATCAAATGACCCAACCATCATTGTCATCAAGTCGTCATGCCATTATTCTCGACAGGACACAATCATTTCAAATCATTACAATTAAAAACCATCATCAAGATTCATTAGATATTCACAATCACATCTTATTCACACTTGTCATCACAATCCAAAATAAAACATCAACATAAATCACAATTTAAGTCATACCATTCAAATAATCATCACAAATTATCGATTGTCATTCCATCATACAAATCACATTTTCTATTTCACACATTTCACCAATTTGACAATCCACCAAATATACTTAAACATGTAAGATACAATCAATAGTTAGCTAAGTGTCACTCAACCGGTTCAAAAAAAAAATAGTTAGCTAAGTGTCAGAACATACACTTACCTAGATTCCAAAGAGTCTAGTGCGTCATTTTGACACTCACTCTTGCTCCTCTGAATTCTTGATTTCTAACATTATTTTACATACACATTTATATCAAAAATCATTCCTTTCAAATCTCAAAAAGTTCATATATGTTCTAGGGGTCATTTGACCCATTTTCATTTATTCCATTACACCACCTACACTCTCATTACCTTTCCAATTCATTTTCCCATAATCATCATCATTCATTTTTAAATTTATAAAACCTATTTCATTCTATCCCTTATCACACTCATTCCTCCATTTTAACCTATCAATCTTCCCAACTCAAAAATACGTCAATTAAATCATATTTTCTAATACTAAAGCTCAACCTACACCTTTATATCCACTAAAATAAAAAAGTAAATGAGTCGTGTAAGTCCTTACTTTGAATTGGGATTGTTCACTGGAAGAATGATTCCTCTCATAAAAATGGGAGGTTGCTTTGGGTGGGCTTTAGTGTGAAAATGTTCGTAGGGTCGGGTAACTATTGTGTTTGGGTGTATTTCAATTGTGTCGATTTCCTCTCCTATTTATAGTATTAGTAGGGCTATAAACGAGTTGAGTCAAGCCGAGTTTTAGAGTAATTAAGTTCAACTCATTTAAAATTTTACAAGTTCAAGCTCGAGTTGAGTTTTGTATCGAGCTTAAAATTTTGTTCACGAACAGACTTGTTTAAAGTTCGCGAACAAACAAGCTTGTTCACGTGATTTTTGAACTTTGTTAAACAAAAATTAAAATACAATTTCATGCGATGTAAAATTAAAAATTAACACAATTTTTAGATATTATCAATTTTATTTTTTATATAATAAAGTTATTATTTTAATTAATATGGTGAAATTTATTATAATTTATTATATATTTTAGAAAAATAAAATTTTATTCTGAAAATAATTCACTTTTAAATAAATCATATACATATTTGAAATAAAAAAAATAATGAAAACTACATATTAATGTAAAAAATCAAATATATAATCGAGCTTATTAACGAACATTAAACAAGCTTGTTCACGAGCTTTCGAGCCGTGTAGTACCTTATTTAGACACGACTCGTTTAATTATCCTAGCCTAACATTTTATTCACGAATAGACTTGATCATAAACAAGTTGAGCTCAAATAAGCTTTTATCGAGTTTGAACTCGAGCAGCTTGCGAGTAGCCCGGCTCGTTTATACCCCTGAGTATTAGTTCACAATCATATCAATGGCTGTGACACTTGATTTTCAACAACACTGTTAGTGACAAGGTCATGTCGGTGGTCATGGCACTTCTTAAATCAACAAGATCTCTCACATGACCCGTGTGGATGGCCATGTGACCTAAAGTGAAAATGACAAGAGCACTCACATGGCCCTGGTGGCTGGCCATGTAAACCTCGGCCACATTTTGAATCAACATGAATTTTGACACTGTCGTGTCCCAAACCATGTGACTTTCCTATTCTTATTTTTTGAAGTTTTCAATTTCACAACTTATTATTTTTTGAAAGAAACGCATATACAAAACATGTATAAATAAATACTAATTAATTAACGAATAATTAATTAAACGTAAATAAAATGAGCAGAGACTCAAACATGGAACTTCGTTCAATGCAGAGGAAGAATAACGATACCTCGTTGAGGGTACGCTCGTATCCATGGGCGTAGACGCATCGGGATACATGCAATGTTTCTCACCCGATCCTACACCAGAATCTGATCACTCGGGAGAGAAGAATTTTAGAATTCCCATTCTAGAACCTCCATAAAATTTTGATTTTGATGTTGGTAGTTAATGTGGTAGGAGAGAGAGAAATGTGGTGGAAAGTGAGCTAATATAGAAGTGGAGGTACCTATTGGCAAATAGGTACCTTTCCACGCACATTTACACTTTAGTCCCTAAACTAAAAGTATTTCTAATTTAATCCTTTAGCC
>CANYCX011184074.1:0-11074 GCA_948193385.1 Breynia disticha f. nivosa
AATGAGCCACTGAGTTGGACTCTCTAAAGATATGACTACATTTGATTCCAGAGTTTGAGTGCAGGAGGGTTTTAATATCCCAGATTAAGGCTTGGTTTCTGCCCTTCCAAGGTCTTTCATTAGAGATAATAGAAGTGGCTAGCTCAGAATCAGTCTCCACTATTATCCGTTTAAATCCTTTACTTATTACCCATCGTAACCCATAGAAGATAGCCCAGATTTCCGCAAAAAGTGGTGAGCAATTTCCTAATCCCACTTGAAAACTGCCCTTTGCAAATCCACTACTGTCTCTTACGATTCCACCAGCAGAGCAACGCTGACTTGTAACATTGGTGGCCGCGTCAACATTCAATTTTACCCATCCAGCCGGTGGCCTAGTCCAGTGGGCACGTCTTCTTTGGCTACGGCCAGTCCGGAACCCATTATCTAACGATTCAGAGGCCATGACAAAGTTCCGAGCCCAGTTGATTGATTTGAAGCTAACCGAGTGGAACAGGTTTATGTGTTCAAATAGCTGCTTATTTCTTGCTTCCCAAATTTTCCAAGCCAATATTCCAAACAGTAAAGACCAATTCACACCCGACCGTTGTTGGTCCCTCCTTCGTAAGTTCAATCCAATCCAATCCTACAAAGATGAATCATAGAATAGACTTCTTAGAGACCGAGGAATGATGGAGTTCCAGATTTGCTTGGCTTGTGTACAATCACGAAGGGCGTGAAGGGTAGTTTCTGGCTAGGAATGGCAGAGGGGACAAGTTGGTGCTTGGGTAAGGTGCCTCTTATACCTTTGGAAGTTTGTCAACAGTCTACCCTTATTCGCAAGCCAGAGGAAGGACCGTATTCTTAGGGGACCCTTCCACGCCCATATATTTCTCCAGTTACTCTGCGAATCATCATCGTTGTTGCTAACTCTTTCTAAAATGCAGTCCACCGCTGAAGAGATTGAGAAAAGACCTGTAGTGGAAAACTTCCAGATTCTTTGATCTTCTGGGGCTGTCGGTAGCGGGGTTCTCGTTCTTTGAACATTAGCCCTAATGTTTGGAGGGAGCAGCTGGATAGCTTGTGCCAAGTCCGTTTGGAGCATGTCAGCAACAGAGATGTCGATATTGGCAATCATATGCTTGTCTACAATATAGTTTACTAATGGACTCGTTCCTTCCACCCACTCATCAGTCCAGAACTTAGTTGTCTGTCCATTACCAATCGACCAAGAAGAATTCTGATTTACTAGATCGACTGACTTGAGGATACTCCTCCAAATCGGCGATAGATTAGTCTTTCTTGATCCCATGAAGTTAAGCTCATTTCCTTTGCAATATTTGTGCCATAAGACCCTACTCCATAAAGCTTTCGGATCTTGATGAAGACGCCAACAAAGTTTTGCAAGAAAGGCCTGATTAATAGCAGCAGCTGGTTTTAACCCCAGCCCTCCCTCATCCTTCGTTTCGCATACTGCATCCCATTTGACAAGGTGAATCTTCTTCATGTCCCTTGAACCTCCCCAAAGGAATTGTTTTGTTATACTGTCCAGCTCTCTGCATACTCTGAGTGGAAGTTGAACGGTCTGCGTCACATAATTAGGAAGAGTAGTTAGAGTTGACTGAATGAGAGTCAGACGCCCCGCCAGACTAAGAGATTTGCTCTTCCAGCCACTCAGTTTACGCCTGGTCCGATCAACTAGAAAGGTGAAGTCCGATTTGCGAACTCTGCCAGAAAACAGACTCACTCCCAAGTATTTTCCCAAATTTGCTACCTTCTCAAATCCACTCATTTGGGACAGTTGGGCTCCAATGCTACGAGGTGTCGATTTAGAGCAGAACAGCTTGGTTTTGGTAATGTTGACCCTGGCACCAGAACTTAAGCAAAATTTGTCCAAACATCTCTGCATTACCTCCATTTGGCGAGGGGAGCTTTCACCAAATAATATCAAATCATCTGCAAAGAACATGTGGGAAATATGGGGGCTAGATCGAGATACGGATAACGGCTTCCAATTTCCTGATGCAACTTCATCTTTAATGCAGAACGCCAAACGTTCCATGAATAAGGCAAATAAATAAGGGGAGAGAGGATCGCCTTGCCTTAAGCCTCTGCTTGGTTTGAAACTCGGAGAGGGTTCACCATTCCAGAGCACTCTCAAAGATACAGAGGTTACACATCCCATTATAAGTTCTACCAAAGAGCTTGGCAGCCCAGTAAGTCGAAGAGTTTCAGCGAGAAAACTCCAACGCACGCGGTCATACGCTTTCTCCAAATCGACCTTTATAGCCATAGAACCCTTTGTCTTTCCTGGTAGTCTCATAGTATGGATCAGCTCTTGAACTATGACAATATTATCTGTGATTTGTCTACCCGGAATGAAGCTAGATTACTCTTCAGAAACGAGAAATGCCATCAATGGTTGAAGTCGGGCAACTATAATTTTGGAGAGCACCTTATAGCTAACATTACACAAACCAATCGGTCTGAATTGAGATATCAACTCTGGATGGGCTACCTTCGGAATTAGGGATATTAGTGTCTGATTGGATTCTGCCAAACCCTCACTGTTGATGAAGGTTAGTTGGACCCATTCTGTGAGTGGTTTCTTCAAATATTCCCATTGGCTCTGGTAGAAAAGAGCTGAAATACCATCTGGTCCAGGAGATTTAAAGCCTTTCATAGACTGAACTGCTTTATAGACTTCTTCCTCTGTAGGTAAAATGGAGAGAGATGGAAGGATAAGATGGCTAACAGAAGAGAAGCTAGTTCTTGTATGAAGTTGGTATCCTCCCCTTCCGTCCTCCGTATAAAGATTATGAAAGAAATTAACAGCCATCTGTAGGAGGTCTGCAGGGTTGGTAATTCTATTTCCAAAACAATCTAGCAAAGAAAGGATTCTTCGTCTGCTCTGTTTGATGACTGCTGCTTTATGAAAATAAGATGTATTTTGGTCTCCCAATACCAGCCAGTTATCCCGAGATTTTTGTTTCCAAAAGGCCTCCTCTTGTAGGCTAGTAGTTTCGAGTTCATTTTGAAGGGAAGCTTCTAATCTGAGAAGGGAATTAGGTCTCCTGCATTCTAATACTTTCTGAAACCCCTGCAATCTGTTAAGGAATTTTTGTTTTCGATAGAATAGATTTCCAAATTTGGTTTTATTCCATTCCACCACTAGATCTTTGAATAAGTTTAATCCTTCTGGGAAAGGTGTTGTAGTTCCCCAAACACTTCTTACAACTTCAGAGAATTGACTATCAAGGATCAATAAAGATAGAAACCTAAACTGTCGAGAACTAGTGGGATATGGGTGAGTATCCAACCGTAAGAGAATTGGCCGATGATCCGACTTTTGCCGAGGCAAGTGGTCTACAAATGACGCAGGGAAGGATAACTTCCATTGATCATTACAAAAGAGCCAGTCCAGTCATTCCAAAACCCCCGCCCTCTCCCAGGTGAAGTAAGGGCCTCGAATTTCTAATTCAATCAATTTACAATTATGAACACATGTGTAGAAGTCCTGGGTTGAGGCATGGGAAAGTGGGACTCCTCCCTTCTTATCATTCTAACACAACATGGAGTTGAAATCTCCTGCTACTATCCAGCTATTGGATATTGTAGGGCATATCTGGCGGAGAGGCTCCAAAGTTTTGATCTCTATGTTGGCTCTGGGCTACCATACACAGCTGTGAAGAAGAAGGAAAATTGGTCGGAAGAAATTGACGTGTGGATAAGTTGTCTATGTTGAAGGCGTACTTCCACCTTTAGGGTGGGATCCGACCAAAGGATCCAAACCCCCCCGAGAAGCCAATGGCTTCTTCACGTATGTTGTAGCGAAACCCCAATTCTTGGATTATTCCATCAGCATTGTTCCCACGAACCCCAGGCTCAATCAGCACTAATAACGGCAGTTTGTACACTTTGATGAGGTCTTTACATATAACTTTGAATTTTGAACTTTCACATCCCCTACAATTCCAGATTAAAAACATTAACTTATTAAAATAGGACAGTAGCTACAGTAGTCAGATCCTTATCTGTTAGACGTGGGCACATCTTGACTAGAACCACCTGGGTTTTTATCCTGTGTAGACTCAACCTTCGGAGAGGTAGTCATAGAAGGTTGCTTTGGTTGATGAATGGGATTGGAAGAGTCATATCCTCTGGTGTCGGAGTCTAGAGAATCAGGAATAGCGGTACTGGATGAGTCATGTCTTGGTGTGGATGGTTGCGGTTGAGAATTTGGATTGGTAATAGGGGGTTGGTGGTAGGCAGAAGGGTTGGAATTCTCTTTAGTGAGCTGTTGAGTACTGTGTCGATTCATTGGAGGGGGAAATGATGATGGCTTCTCTCCAACCCGTGAGGTCTTAGATGCCAAGATTGGATTTAGACCAGGACTTACTTTCTATACATGCCCCTGTTTGTGATGTCCTACTAGGGCCTGGACGGCTTTAGTAGTAGCAGACTTAGTATAGGGGCCACTCGGAGGACAGTTTTCCTTGTTGCTCTTGGTGTTCTTTAATTTATCCTTAGTTCTCGGCTCTTTTAGTTTCGCTCCTTCTTGGCGAGGACAACTACCCATTATTTGAGGTTCAGGATTTTCAGCTTCTTGTGGAATCACAGAGCACGTCTCTCCTTGTGCCTGATGAAAGGCTTCTTCTAAGTTTGCAATGACTGAAAATCAGGAGCCAAATTTAGGATCCTGAGAATTAAACAGAGTCTGATTGCTGGTGTCATTGGTTATGTGATGGTGGGGGTGTGTTATCTTAGATGATACTTTGACATAAGATGGTTCAGAGTGGCCCTCCATTTCCTTGTGATCTCCCTTTGTGGTTCATTGTTTTCGACTTGGTGCAATCATCCACTGACCAAAGGTATTACAGAGCTCCGGTCTTTCCTTTTCAATAACATCAACCATTTGGATTTCCGAGTGGGTGGACGATCCCTCAGCTGGTTGTTTAGACTCCAGATCACCATCATGACAAGCTTCTGCTTTGTTACCATACTTCCCACAGTGGAAGCATATAGAGTGCAACCCTTCATATTCTATAGGTCTAATCCGTCTCCGAAAGCTGAACTTAGGAACTAGAGGTTTATCCAGGTCAATCTCCACGCTTACTCTGGCATACTGTTCACGAGAAACCTCAAGTGTGGTCTCATCCACTCTTAAAGTTCTGCCAATCTTATCTCTAACCCTGGCTAAAAAATTTTTGTTGAAATATTGGACGGGAACTTTAGGTATTCTGATCCAAACTGCAGCCTTCCTTACTCTGTCAGTCTATGGATCAAAGGAGGGAAACCACCTTTGCACCGTTAAATAATGTTCCGAAATGATCCATGGCCCTCCATAAAGAGCTGTATCATAATCATCATTATTCACTAATCGGATCACATAATAATGGTTACCCACATCAGTAATGATCATTTGCCCTTTGGGTTTCCATAGACTAAGGATTCTATTCTTAATAATGTTAAAACCCAAGTTTCTACCAAGTACCTTAACAATTAGGGCTTTTCTCCATGGTTTGCACATGGTTCTGTATTCTTCTCTGCTTAGTACAATAACTGGGCATTCAGGATCTTCTTCATCCTCACCCCCCTCCGTATCTGACCAGTCCAACTCTTCCTCATCTGAGTCAGCCTCTTGCATCACTTCCTCTCTATTTCCAAGGAGTGTATCTCTGAAGGAAGGGATCTTTCTTCGTTCGGGGGATTCAAGTTGGGGTTGGGGAGGCGTGCTTGAGGTCGAAGAGGGCCCGCTCCATTTGCCTTTCTTATTCCCTCGAGTAGCAGCTTGTTCAAGGGTCGGGAACTCTTGCTCCTTTTCTGGACCAAGAGGTTGACTCCCCTGGGGCGGGGGATCTGGAGGATGGTTATGAGGGTCTCCTTCCATCGGAGCCTGGATGATGGCTCAATATTTTTGTCAAACACCGTGTGCTCAGTAATTCAACTCCTTTGCTTAATCTGGAGTAGGTTTGTATTTAATTTATTCAATTCAAGTTTGATACACCAACTTACTTCATTTTTTAAATGTTAGTACTGGTTGTGTTATTTAAATCTCCATCAAACTTGTCTTTTCCTTCCTCCTTTTTCTTTCTACGTTTCTTTTCTTTTCGCTCATTGGTGTTTTTTCATATTCATATTTTTCCTCTCATTTTTCTGTTTCCCATTTTTATATGTCTCTTCTAAACTTTATTTCTCTCCTCTAATACTTTTGCTTTCTATTTTCATTTTCATTCACTTTCTTAGGGCTTCGTGGCAAAAACTAATCAAATAACTAGAAATACAACATCTAACATTATGAATAAGTTATTAAACCGTTGAAAATTTGTTGGTGATAGTAAGAATGAATTCTCTGAGTTTCCTAAAGTTGGTGAAACTTCGAAAATTTTTCTTTTAAAATGGTTAAGTTTGCTCACTTGTTCTGTTTATCTTTTTTTTTTTGTTTTTACATTTGTGTATTCGTTTTGACTTAATTTCTTTTTTGTTTTTGTGTAGTCAAATTCTACGAGAAAAGATTTCATATATATCTTCTCTTAAGTCTATAGCTAGGAGTCTTTGTAAATTACTACGGTGAGTGTATATATTTTTTTTAATTTTGTTTATTTTCTCATATTGTTTAATGTTTTTTTAACTTTGTTTTTTAATGATTTTGAGAAACAGGAAGCGTAGAGTCGATAATATTAAAAGTGAGAGTGAGTATATTTAGATGATGAGATTGATTTAGAGTCTTGATATATTGAGACAATTATTAATATGTTTTTACAAAGTTTTTTTTAATTTAGTTTTTTTAATTAAGTACTAAAAATGTTTCGTAGGTTTCTAAATGATCGAAGAAATCAAAAAAAAGATTTTCGATTGTGAATGAATCTTTTGATGTAAGTGTTAATTTTGTATTTTTTTTTTCTAATATTGCTTTTCTTGTGTTTTTCAGATTGCTATTTTTCCCTCATGTCAAGGTTTAATTTCAGATTTTTTTAATCTATTTTTTTATAGTCAATATTCATGTTTTTACTCTTTGCATGTTTTTATATTTTTGTACCAATTTGTTCTAATACTTCTTTAAAATGATTATACTATATATTTAGTATATACAGACTATAAACATTTTCATGTATATTAAAACACGAAAAATTACAAGAATGCTTGATTTGCGTTTTCAATTGTAGGAAATGTCAGGGTATGTTTGTTCATTTCTGTTTATGTCAGTTCAAGTTTTGAAAATATGAAAATGCCCAATTTTGAGTTTACAAATGTAAAAATGTCAGATATGTCCATTGTTGTTCATTATTGTTTATATATATAGAGAATAAAACGGAATATACAATTCAAATAGGAAAACTAACTACTTGTCAAAAATCAGGAGATTCAAATGGACGATATATAAAAAACATATGCTTGATGTTCATTGTTGTTCATTATTGTTCATATATCGAGAGAGGATAAAAACTGACATTTTAAAAATTGAAATTATCAAACCTTGCATTTTTTTAATTTCAAAACGTAAACTGACATAAACCGAAATGAACAAACTTACCATGACATTTTCAGAAATACAAACACATTACTATGTATTTTGCATCTTATTAAAACAAATGATTATATATATAAATTAACAAAATATATGTTTTTTAAAATAGAAATTTATGAATTATCATATCATAATTTGTTTTATGGGTTTGTGATATATTATAAACTCAACTATAATGCAAGTTTATACTGAATGTTTAATTTTTCTATAAAATAAATATACGTTTATTGTAAACACATTCTGTATTGAATGTTATATAAACATAATATATACTACATATAAACTAAGTATATACCTAATGTTAAACCGTAACTTATGAGTTTTTATTTGTACTAAGCACTGCAATTTAGATCTTCTATTTTAATCTATTATTATGTTTACTTATTTTTAAATATAATAGTAATATAATATAAATATATACTATATATGTACTGTTTATTTTATATTTTTTTTGTTATTTCTTTAAGGCAGCCCATTTTGAAATTTTGTAGGCGGACTTGCACCATTCCTTGCTTCATCAACCAAAACTACACGTTTCAATTTTCATAGTTTTCTTTTTTTTTTTTTCGGTTTAAATTTAGCCGTCATTCGAAGCTATAGATGTAACTGGATCGGGTACTCATAAAAGTTGGGACAATTGCACTACATACAATTTTTTTGAAAAAATTGCATTTTGTTCCATTTTATTTTGTTTTAGATGAATTACATAGTACACTGTATTTATCTTTTTATTTGCAGAAATATGGCTATTTTAAAAGTTTTTGCAGAATAGTAGTTTTAACTTTTTTAATTGCATTTTAACGTAATTAAATTTTGTAGATATAAAATTAATATAAACTTCATATAAACTTTATATAAACTTCATATAAATTTTATATATGAATTTAAACATTTTGTTTATGAATTTATATCTATTTTCTTAGATTTAAACTTAATATAAACTTCTAACTTAATATATATTAAATATTATATTTTTATAGTTTTTTAAAGATTAATTTATATGTAAATTTTTTATCATTTAGCTAAATATTAACTTAATATAAACTGTACATAAATTTTATCCACTCAAAACTGAGGTATATTTATAATTTAATAAGTAAGAGTGCAAAAAAAATCTTCAAGGGTGACTATTTTGTAAATAAAAACTAAAAAGAATATATATCTGCAATTAACCCTTTCTTTTTATTGCAATAGACTTTTCTTTTTTACTTTATATATGATTGTGTCCAGCCCACTTTCTTTTTATTTCATTTAATATCTCTCTTTTACTTCATTTTCTATTCATCTTTCTCTTTCTAATTCATGTTTCTTTTTTTCCAAAACAACTCTCCCCTTTTCTTCTTCTTCTTCTCCGTTTTCTTACCTTCATCTTTTCTTTTTTCCTTTTCTTTTAGATCTTTTCTTCTCTATTTTTTTCTCACACTTTTGTTTTATCTTTTTTCACAGGTTTCAGATCTATTTTTTAATACAATTTTAAAATATTTTACAAATTTTTTTTATACCTTTGTGTTTTATTTTATCATTATGTGAAACTAATTTATACTGTATATTTTGACAAATATATTTTTAATTTATGTTGATAGTTGTTTTTAATGTTTATTTGCTTTGTTCTTATGTCAATAATATATATTGTCAATAAATGATATATTGAATATCTTATACGAGTTTTTTTAAATATATATTCAATTTGTGTTACTAGTTGTTTTAGTTTTTTTTTGCTTGATCGTTATGTTTGTAACATCCACTGTCAAAAAAATTATTTGCAATTTAAGCAGGTTGATGTGGTTCAAGTAAGGTGTGTGCACTGTCCAGTGAAGCAACTACCATGATCTGCACAATCATTTAAACAATAAACGGGGGTGAGTATAAAATATACTCAGTAAGGATTCTTAGCTTCATTTAAAGTAAATGATGTACAGGAAAAAAAATATAAATCAGCACGAGGACGTGCCTGTCTATTTTCTCCCAATGGCATCCGATTATGCTAGTACAAACATATTCATTCAATTCACATAGAATATCTAACCACACAGGTTATACACACTCAATTCTGCACACAGCATCAGAATCAAATATCGATATGTTAAGCACAGAGCATATAGCAATAAGCTATCTACATATCAATTCAATCTCATACATAGATCATCTTGTTCACACAGAACATCAAGATAGCACACAACAACATACGAACCACACAGGCTCAAATATCCACACAAGATTGATCACACAAATCATACTTATACGCACATAACATCCACACAGGATTAGAATCATAACATTATACATATATGAATGTAAATTTATGAAATGAAATGTTAATGCAAATCCACACAGGATGACCCCGAGTTTTTATCCACCATAGCACATAGTAGTGGAATTCCTCTATCACACACAACAGAGGATACCTCTGTACCACACAGGAGAGGTTTCAGACCGCACATAGCTAAGTTTAGGACAACACACACACGTCATTTATCCACATAGGATATCATAGCCACACAGGCATAGTGTCATACAAATGCTTATGCAATATGTGAATGTATGAATGCCATTTGTATCATATCAACACACAACATAGTAATGACATTCGTATTAACTCCCAGCATAGCTCACAGAGAGCATATCAATTACCACACAGGTTCTCATTTATCATGCTTTCTTTAATATCGTTAATAGCACACAGCAATAGAACAAGAAAACATATCAACATCTCATACAGAGAACACACCACACAGGTATAAGATATCAATAACAAATCATCGTATCAAAATCAACTCCATGTCAATCATAATCAACATTTATTAAATAGGCATAAAGCCAAATGAACATACCCAATCAATTCAATTTAGATCGTAAAAGATCATAACAACAATATGATTGATTCATTCATCATCATTTAATATATCATTTCAAAGTTTTCCAAAATCAACCAAAAAACAATTATATGTTCACTAAAACATATAATCATCAAACATATGTCAACTAGGACATATAATCATCAATATTTCATTTTCAATATGGTTCTTCTATATCTAACAATCTTAAACATAACATTATAGGCTAGCTCTATTACAACTATATAATCCCAAAGAAAAACTACCATTTTACTCAAGAATTATCTTACGAAGGAATTTAGTAAGCGTAAGAACACTTACCTCGTATACAAGTAAAATCAACAAGCTAAACCCCGAATCAAAGTCCACCCAACAATCGTAATTAACCATATACAATCCATTAATTAACCATTCATACATTGATTCTGACCTTAGAATCATCAAAACATCATTTGTAAGCCTTAAATCATTCATATGTCAACTTTCCTTACTAACCTAATCTTCCTCCAACCATTCTTATCATGATTTTCATCTTCTAAACCATATATATAAAGGTTCATTCAAGCATCTAACATATAATAACACAGATTTCCAGCATCAATTCCATTCAAACACATTCAATCCATCAATTTCAATTTAATTCCTACAACCTCATGTAAACCAACTATCAACCGTTTGTTGACTTGGATTCTTGCAAGATTAGTGTTTTTCCTTGCTAAATCACTTCCTCTCA
>CANYCX011184369.1:0-12373 GCA_948193385.1 Breynia disticha f. nivosa
GATAGGAATTAAGAAATTTTGGATTTTGCGGTTAAGTGCAGCACTCGGATTTTGGGAGTTTTGCGAGAAGGAAGAATCGAGGTGCAGTTTATATTCTGGATTAGGATTTTTAAGAACATGACAATGTTGTATTCATATTTCATACATTTGTTAGGGTTATAAATGAAAATAGATTCAGCTGGAATCTAGTTTCTTTTATAACCTAAAAACATTTGTAAAGATATTGTATATATATATGTATGAAAGTTTGTGAAAGAAGTTTGAAATGGTTTGAATTAAATTCTATTATATTTATTTTTATTTTTAACTTTGATTTTCGGGTTTAAGTATTGTCTATAGGAGGAAAGCTATACGCAGATAATATTTAAATTCGGAGGTCACATACGTAATCTGTACATTTTCAGTTAAATGAAGAAGAGGCCTCATTGAATACCCTTCTTAGGAGCCTCATATTAAAATTTACCATACATATTTGATGCTATTGAGGGAAGCTTGTAGTGTTTTCTTGCAAAAGAAGATGGCGAGTCGAAAGCAGCTGATATGATAACAGTTGTATTGCATCATTAACACAACAGGTGAGGTCTGCAGGCAGTGTGAGCAGCAAAGATGATGCATAGAGATAGAGGCATTTCATCATCACAATGCTTAAATAATTGATGTACCCTAAACCTCTTACTATTACTTAGTTCGATAAAGTAGTATGAATTATTTGTTATACAAAACATAGTAATTGTTGTTTGTTAGATAATGAGGTGTTTTTTTACGGGCGTTCAGTTCGACGGTAAGATTTTTTAGCCTCTACTTGAAAGATTTGATGTTTGAGTTCTGACGTTGGCCCTCGTTTGGTAAGGTATATAACATTAATTGTCGATCTCCGAAAATAATCCCTTATAAACCTTTCTTGTTTTAAAGATTGACAAATCTATTTCTCTTTTTAAATTTTTATAAACAAAAAAAGGATAAATGAGGTGTCTATTCAATCCTGAAAGTAGATGGAGACTGTACTAGCTGCTTCCTCCCTTAATCCATACTATTGTTTTGTTTGGTTGCATCACAAGTACACGCACTTTGATTTTTCAGTCAAAAAATAAATAAAAAATAAAAACGCTGTTTTGCTGTCTGCCAAACCAAAACAAAACAAAATAAATACTATTTAACTTTTTTTAATCCACATATTTGGGTAAATTTTAATATAGGGCAATTAAAGAATGAGACTTAATGAGTCTTTTTCTTAATTTTATTGAACTATACAAATTATGTAAAATTAAAATTATTTTTTATTGAATGAATGAAATACTCAAATTTATATTCATCAAATTTAACGATTAAAAATTATTGTCTCGTTAAATCCTTAACGAGAATGGCCTCATAGTAAAGCCCCCCTAAATATTTCTATTTAACGTTTACGTAAAACTTCGTTCCCATATTATTATAATATAGTTTCGTATTATTTTTTTAGCAAAGAAACCCTATTTGGTTCAGCTGAAGAGCATGTTCCACCACTTGCACTCAGTTCAACTAAATTTTTAACGACTTAATTTTATGACCACTTCTAATAGATAATCTCAAATTTTGATGCTAAATCTTAAATTTAAAATAAAATATTCTCATAATATTTTATAACCATATTATTATTATTTTAATTAATTAATTGACTAATTACTTAATAAGTAATAATAATTATAAAATACAATTACTTCAAATTTTTACCCATTAGATCTTTTTCATTAAACATAAAATAATTATATTAAAAGAAATTAATCATGCATCAAATACATAAAATTACAGCATAATTTAAGAAAATAAATATCATTATATATTTTGTTATTATTATAACTATTATTATTATAATAAATTTATAGTGCATAATTTATTTGTTTATATTCAATTTTTTTCTATATTATATTTTATATTTAAAATAAATTGTTTTAATTAATAAAACATTTTTATTATTAAAAAATAAAAATTAATTAATAATAATAATTATTATTAGTTAATATAAATTTAATTATAATTTAAAATAATTAAAATAATTAAAAAATATTAAAATTACTTGATCTTAAATTTAGAATTATGAATAGTGTGATTCTAAATTTGAGATTACACTATTTATGATCTCATATTTGGATTATAATTGGGATCCCATTGAAGCAAAATTTTGCTCCAAATTTAGGATATAGGATCTCATTGGAGAAGTCCTAAACGAGTCACTTATTTATAATCAAAACCCATTTATGTTAGGATTAATTACATACTACATTATATGTTAGGATTAATTACATAATACATTATATTTTCTTTCTTATTTGCAGTAATATAACTGTTTCAAGTTTTTTGCAGAATTATATGTTTTATTTTTTTAATTACATTTTGAATAAAATTAATTTTCTAGATATAAATTTAACATAAACTATATATAAACTTTATGTATGGATTTAAACTTTTTATGTCTTATTTCATAACTATGTTTTATGTATTTAAACTTTATATAAACATTTAATTTGATATGTACTAATTTATCATGTCTTTTACAAATTTTTTAAAGGTTATCATTTATATAAATTTTTTATTATTTTAAACTAAATATTAACTTCATGTAAACTATATATAAATTTTACATATTTTGGAACTAAGATATATTTATAATTTAAAAATTAAAAATATAAATAATTTTAAATGTTTATTAATTTACAAATAAATAATAAAAAATAGAATATATACACAATCAATCCTTTATATTATACTAAAATTCACATAATATTGTGCTTTGTTAATTTTTGTCGGGCCTTGCAATGATAAAGTTCAGAAATCATTGCATTACCTTAGTTATGGATCTAAAAGTTTTTGAAAAAATAAAAATATACCAATTAAAAATAATTAGATAATAAAAACACGGGACTATAACCAAGCGATGGACTGCAGGCTTCGGCCACTTTTATTTCCATGACTTTGATTACCCATTATTATTAATATTACTGGATAAAATCATGTAATCTCATTGAATTATTGTTTCTCGGTGGAGAAGAATTCCACAATTGGAACTCTCATGGAAGAAGAATCTTAGTTAAATTAAATTGATTTTTTAAGGAAAAAGTAATATAAAAAAGTGACTTCGACAGTAGTAGAATCTATGGTGTGTCATTTGTACTTGTATATCAGGAACAATTGCACAAGAAGAATTCATTTCAAATGAAAGAAAACGTTACATCCAATAAAAATTGAATCACTACTACAGATTTGTTGTTGGATTGTAAAGAGAGAGCATAACATATTTAGGCTTTATTTCAGGGAACAATTAGCAAACTATCTTAAAATGGTTAAAAAGGAAAAGAATAGTGATGGGAAAATTGGAAATAATGACCCAGCATCACATGAGCAGAAGAAGTTGAAACAGTGTGAAGATTCAGATATTTTGATTATGATGATTGCAGAGAAATGAGAGGTGGTGAAGAGGACAATATTATGGGCCCCCTAAAGACTGCAACACACTACTGAACAGCACCATCAAAGACTGAATTTTTTTTTTTCTTCTCTCTCCTCTCTCTCTCTCTCGCCCTTTATTTATCTATCTCTCTTGCTTGTTTTCTTCTGTTTCTTTTACACTGTCCATTAATGAGGCTTGTAAGTAAAATGGGTCATACATCTTCCACACATCAACTTGACTGCACAAGCTGCTTTTTTTATTTATTTAAATAATGCTTTGTCTGTCTTGCTTTTTAATTATTGTTACAGAGATGGTTTTCTCGCAGACCTCATTTTTCCAGTGTTTGTGATTGTGACCTTTAAAACTAGGGGAAGGAAGGGTTTCAGACAGTGTGAGTGTGATCATGTATCTCGTTGGATTCTGAAATTATCTGAATCTCAGTTTCTTGGGTTTTGGGATCTTGAAGAAAATGCATCCTTTTCTGATCATATAAAGAAATTAACTTCCTTCATATTTATATTTTCTTTTCATGCACTCACTGTCATTCTTTTTTTGTTCGTTTCTTTCGTGGGTTAGTGAGAGAAAAAAAAATGAGAGGTGGGGTTGATGCATGAGTCCTCATTGGCTCTCACCTCCTTGTTCTTTTTTTTTTCTGTAAAAGAAGAAACAAAAGTAATCTACCAGAATTCATATCTTTTGTTTATACTCTCTTTACATGGTGGTGATCAATAATTATTTGTTCTAGGAAGTTTGTGTTGGGAATAACTGTTCTTGGTTTTCTCCGAGAGAGCCCACATATGGTAACTTTCAGTGTACAAAAAGACCACATTGTGTCCTCAAAAAAAAAAACTCAGGATTAGTCTGTTCTGGAAAAAAAAAACCCTGAATCTACACTTAAAACTTCTTTAACACTGATTCTTTCAGACGTCATTTTCACCCCCTCAGAAAACCAGGAATGGGTTGGTTTTTTCTCCCATGTATACTTTTACATTTCTACGGGTTATGGTTATTCAATGCGAAGTTATTTTCTGTGAAGATGTACTATTATGTTTACCTGGGATGCTTCTGTTTCAACGTGACTTTTCAATTGTTGTTTTGTGTAATAACCCATGCATTTGCCATCCACGCAGTTCTGAGTATGTCTCTTTGTGTGTGTGTGTTCACTTTAATGGACGACTTGTCCCCACCCATACTTCACTGAAGCTTTTAACTTCTCCCTCCTTGCATTTATGCCCACGGCTTCTTAACAGTATATATGAAATTATAAAAAGTTTTTCCATTCTACAATAGTTACTGCAAGTTGCAAGTCCTTAGTTTTCTCCTCTCATTGTGTATATGTATGCAATGTTAAGTTTACTGTATCCATGGAATCTTTTTAAAGGAACTTCATAAAGGAAAACTTCTTTTTGCTCTTGGTAGAACAGTTATTGCAAATTCCATTCATTATTAAATAATTTTTGTATTTTTATTTTTGTTTTAGGGTATATTTGAATGTTGGACAGAGGGAAGTTGGAGAAGGTAGGGTGCAGTTCCATTTTCCATTGTTCCCTTAATTTTTCTTTTTCACTTCCAAACAATGCCTTGAAATTATGTTCAATGCTAAATTTGTGTTGCAGCTTTTGAAATGGTTACTGTTTATGTTTGTTGCTTATGTGGAATTACATTTTTGCAATGCAGTGGTTTGAGAAGTCACAAGCAGTTCTGAACTTTCTTGGTGAATATATAACCGGAAGTTCAAGAAATAGCAACCAGAAAATTGCCTGCAACAGCTGACATCATCAATCATACAATTGATTCCTTTTCTTCTTGCACTTTTTGTTGGAAGAGATCTTTCTATGTTTTCTCTGTGTATGAATCTACTGGAACTAGAACATAATGCAAAATGGTGTGTTTGGCGTTCCGGTAGATATGTTTGACAGGAGTTCCATGGATGCAGTGGAGTCACAGGTAATCTCAACTTCACTGTCCTTGTTAGAATCGTTCAACCAAAACCAGGCATTTGGTGGGTACACTGTACTCTCTTCAGCGCAAGGAGAGCCCCTCAATGATCTCCAGTCAAGTGGTCATGTAGCAAACCGTTCTGTAGTTATGGATTCTGATGAGCTAGCTGCAACCATCGGAAGGCATGTGAGCAAAGATACTTCACTTGACTCTTCATCTACTATTGTTAACAATGAATTTGAAGAACAATTTATTGGTAGAACGCCTATATCATATAAATCTCTTGCTACACATTCACATGCGAGAGGTGATTTTCAAGAGCATCCTATCAACACTGTCCTTTCAGGATCTTCAATTTGTCATGCGGAGCCACTTGGAAATTTTTTTTCCAATGATTGGTCTTATGCACAGAAATTTTCTTTTGCTTGCTCGTCAAATCAT
This sequence comes from Breynia disticha f. nivosa, assembly GCA_948193385.1. Lineage (NCBI taxonomy): Eukaryota > Viridiplantae > Streptophyta > Magnoliopsida > Malpighiales > Phyllanthaceae > Breynia > Breynia disticha. Next base: position 5,807 of record CANYCX011184369.1, read on the forward strand.
GACTATCATGAAATTTATGGAAATATGAATGCTAGGATAAATTTTCATCAGCTTCTGGATTCAGATTCAGAGGAGCTTGTTGCGAGAAAGGCGGTAAGACTTGGACTTCAGTCATCGATGGAAAACCTTGAACCACATTGCTGGATATCACCACAGGGAGTAGATATAGGTAGCAGTAGTTCATTCGGTTCAAGTGTATTTAAAAATGAGCTCTCTTTAAGTCTTGCCACAGCTCAGCTATCTGTGGTAAATGGAACAAATATGTCAGATCACTCCTCAGTTAGATGTTCCTCTGATCTAATAAGAAATTGCATGGAAGCATCAAAGTTGGGTTCGGATCAAACTTCTTCCAGCAGTAAAGAACTTTCTCTGAGCTGTGCTTCCAACAGAGCTGGTCAATTTGCTCAAGTAATATCATCATCTAGATATCTTCATGTTATACAGGAGATACTTGCTCAAATTGCAAGCTACTCAGTAGAGAATTTAGACCCCGGGACTCTATACAGTTCAGGAAGAAAGTCAGGAGGAAATATGCTGTTTTTAAGCGAAAGAATGCTGCCAATAACTTGTCTGGAATCTCCAAATGTGAATGGAGAATTTGAAGTGCAAATGAATCCATCCCTGCAAAAAAGGGCATTGGAAGCAAAGAAAAGACACCTGCTAGCTCTCCTAGAGATGGTATTTTATTATCATTACTTTTACCTTTTATCATAATCAGCATGATAAGATGTGGACATGAACTGCTGCTAGTAGACTCATTATATTGCAAGTCTGTATAGCTGTGTATTCTTGATAATTTAACTAAATGTTTTTGGAGTATTGATACTACTGTTCACAAACATACTTGCATTTCTAATTTTTATTGACTTGAGCTTCAAGTTTGTTGGCCTTTTCGGTTTCTTTCATTGGTATAAATGCTCGATAATCTAACTCTGACTTGATCTAAATTTTGTCAGGTTGATGATCAGTACAACCAATTTTTGGATGAGATTCACACGGTAATATCTGCTTTCCATGCTGCAACCGAATTAGACCCTCAGATACACACACGCTTTGCTCTTCAAACAATCTCTTTCTTGTACAAAAGTCTTCGGGGGAGAATAAGCAATCAAATTCTATCAATTGGAGCGCAGTTTGATAAGGATAACATGAGTGGAATGGAAGAATCTTTTGATGCTTCCTATTTCCAAAAGAAATGGACTCAGCAACAGCTGAAGAAACAAGAGCACCAAATATGGAGACCTCAAAGAGGGTTGCCGGAGAGATCTGTTTCGGTGCTGCGTTCTTGGATGTTTCAGAACTTCCTTCATCCGTGAGTCGTATTCCTATAGAAATAGCATCTGAGATCATGCATATCACAATGTTCATAGATATACAAGAAGGCTAGAATAACTAGTTTGCTCTTGAAGATATGTGCATCGATCGAGATGATAGTCCCTAATATGAGTTATAATGTATATCAGGTACCCGAAGGATTCAGAAAAGCATTTGCTTGCAGTGAAAAGCGGGCTGACAAGAAGCCAGGTACTAACTTGTAATCTAAAATGGAAAAACTATGAAGACTACTGCAATGTATGAATTTCTCGCCTCATAAATATTGAGTAACATTTCATTGAAGTGGTGCAATCAAGTAATCAACCCTATTGGCGTCATTTTTTCTCTCTCTTTGTTTGCATGGTTAAATGAACTTTAGTAGTAAATTTATATTCAAGTTTCTGCTGTTCGTTGACATGAAATTGTTAAAATTTCTAATGATTATGTGGTGAGAGGAGCAGGTGTCGAATTGGTTTATAAATGCCCGAGTTCGTCTGTGGAAACCGATGATAGATGAAATGTATGCAGAGATGAACAAGAGAACGGAAAGGGAGAATGAAGATGGCAGCATCAGTAACCAGAAAGGCCGAATGGGCAAGATCAGCGATAGAAGGTTGAGCTTGAATTAGAGTTTGGAAACATGAAGACCTTTTCAGATGGAGCTTTTTTCTTAATGAATCAATAGAGAAGAAAGGGAAACATCCACAAATGGATATAAAGAAAGATATTGTATAGAATGCAGCAGAAAGCTAGCTAGGGTTGGAGGGTTATATATTATTATTTATGCAGACACTTAAAACAAGTAGATCTTCCCAGTGAATTTGCATGGCGTTATTTTGTATCCATGCCTTTTGCTCCTTCTAGTTCCCTCATTTTTCAATCTCGTCTTTTCTTATACATCTTTACCATAACGTCTTAATTCAGGGTTATTAAAAATTAAGGAAAATTATATGAATAAACAGTTTTGTGTTTGAAATGATAGAAATGTTTCGGTATATTTGTTCATTTCTGTTTATGTCAGTTCAAGTTTTGAAAATATAAAAATGTCCGATTTTGAGTTTACAATTTTAAAAATGCCAGAGTATGTTTATACATATGTTTAGTGTTCATAGTTGCTCATTATTGTTCATATGTAGATGACAAAAAATGACATTTTTGCATTTTGAAATATAAAATCTGACATTCATATAATTGTGAATTAGAATCTGACATAAACAAAAATGAATAATTTACACTAGTAGTTCTATCATTTCAAATTCAAAAAATAGTATTTTACATAATTATTTGTAAAAATTATGTGCTAAATGGTTAAATGGTTAATTTATTAATAATTAATTTATTAATAAAACTTATTTATTTGTAATTAAAAATTAAGTCTTGAATTCAATTAGTTCTTTGACAAATATAAATAATAAATAAATAAATTATTATTTGAAATTTATATAAAATTTTACAAATATAAAATAATAAAAACTTGTGAGAGCATTAAACTGAAAAATTGAGAATATTCATTTCATCAATGTTCAAATTAAAAATAAAATTATTTAAAAAATTTAAAAATAAAATAACGAAATACTTATTTGTGTTAGATTTTTTTTTAATTTCAATATAATAAAATTATAAATCATGTTCTTGCATTAGGATTTCTATTAATGATGATAATAATAAAATTAATAATTTAATTATTTAGAGTTATAATTTATAGTTACTAATAAGTACGTAAAAAAAGATACGACAAAACAAATACATAAAATTTATCTTTTAATATTTGAATAAATTTAATTATAAAAAATATTTAGCTAATAACATATAAAAATGCGTACAATTAGTTACTTAATATTTTAAGTTGAAGATTTTACTAATAAAATTAAGTATTTTTTATTTAATTGGTTAAGTTATTATAAATATACTTAAAATATTTAAATATTTAATATTTTAAATTAAATACTTAGCATTATCAAACTCTTTACTTGAGAAAAAATTCATCAGATAATGGACCGTCTTTATTCATTCATTTTACTCTGTTTGTTCTTAATTAATACACAATTTTAAATAATTATAAAAGTTTTTAAAATAATTATTATATTATTTTTAAATAATAATTATTATGTAATTTTATAATATTAATTTTTAATAAAATATTTTATTAAATAATAAATATTTAAATAAAAATATATTATCAATAAATTTAAGACATGACTTATTTTATAAGCATTTTTTTATTTGTTAGTTAAATCTTATTATTAAGTTAAATAAGTAAAGTGATTAATATGATTCGGTAATAATTAGTGAATTTAATAATAAAATGAGGTAAAATGTAAGTTAATTAGGAATATTGACTAAGTTATGAGTCATACGGATTAAGGATTCGACAAAATGAAGTTTGGACGTGAAATCGATGAGAAAAAGGCTGAACAACACACTGAGCGTGTTGTCAACACGTGGGGCGTGTTGCCTAGAAAATGAAGAGCAAGATCATGCTAAAAAATGAATTAAATCGTGCTTTTAATGATGGGCATGATCGTGCCATGATTGGCACGGGGTATGCCGAGGTGCTGAGTGTCCCAGAACATCGAAAAATTGAGCAACACAAGGAAAATGAAGAGTTGGCATAGGGCGTGCTGAGAGGGCACGATCGTGTTAAGCCTTTTAAATATATATAGGCTTCATTTCAACTCGAAACAGTTACAGAAAATAGAGAAACCTAAAGAAAGTCGAGAGAGTGTCAGAGAAGGAGAGAAATTGAGTAAAGGATCCAGAAAACAGGTATTATATATAGCGTTGATCGTAGAATCGAATTAGGAATTGTTTGGTATAGTTAGAACATAAAAGTTTGGAGATAACAACAAGTATTTACGAAGTTTTCATTCTTAAGGGTTATAGAAAAAAGAGTTTAAACGAATAATTGTTAGCGATTACTGCTATAGGAAGTTAATAGGATCGAATAGGAGCATGCATATTAATATATATATTGTAAATTGAATTTTATAGCCAGATTCATATATGTTATTATAGGACGACAGAGTATGCGAGCAGGACAGGACATAAGTACACGTAAGTCCGAGTATTTCAATTGACAGGTGAGTAGTTTAACTCACTTAAAGATATAATTGATATGCAAATTTACATGCGATATTGATTAATTGCTTGAGTTTATATATGAATTGCTATTAAATGGTAAAATGTAAAATTGGTATAAAATTGGAAACGAATATGATCGAAATGTGAACAGGTACATGTGAAATGAAAAAGACAAACAAGCATGTTACGTTATTCACACATGATTGTATGTTATGATTTACGAGCTACGTGATATCATATGATTGGGGATGATATAGTTATGATATGGCATTGATATGATGAGGTGTGGATTGATGATATATGATCGATCATACGTAGAGATATTTATACTGTAGAGAGAGAATTTCTGTAGAGGGATATTATATAACATACCATTATGATGCTATATACGATTACGTTGCATGATAACCAGACGAACATACAGAATTATCATCATATAGTTTACAGAATGGATAATAGTAAATGTGTATTGATTATAGATGATTTATAGTATTACATTTGATTGATAATATTGAAAATGAACATATATGATTAATCGATATTAGTTTAATGACTATTTAGTGAGCCTACAACTCACGCAACTGCGATTTTTGTTTCAGGAGTTGACAGTAAGCAGAGTTAGTTTCTCAGAGTGTTCAGGTGGGTCAGCTGCTACTCCCGCACTTTCTCTCTCTTCACCAACCACCGGATATGGGCGAATATGTTAGACATTTGCATGATTGTGTGTTTTGGATTTGATCTGTATAGTTATGTTTGATATTAGGTTTGTTGAGAAGATTGTTGATATTTGGTTGATTTTGGATTAATATATATATATATATATATATATATATAAAAGTTTTGTTGTTATTCTATGACATAGTACAGACTAAGGTGTATGATGAAAATATTTAGTGCATGTGAATAATGGTACTGTTGATGATGATTGATATATTTGATATGGCATGAGAAATATACAAGTATCACGTTGATTTCAGGTAGTAGTAAGTCAACACGGGCCGTGCTTAAATGACACAAAGGCTGTGTTAAGTGAACAGGGGGCGTGTTGTATCAACACGAGATCGTGCCCATGAGAGTGTTGATCAACACGAGTCGTGCTCATATGAACTGCAGCCAACACGGGCTGTGCTCATGCACTGTTTTACTCATGCTGGTCAATTAAGTTTGTCATTTGTTTATAAATCAACTAATGATATTTTATTAATAGATAAGAATGAGAATATAAAATGATGAAAAGGAAAAATTTTTAAAATATACGATTTAATTAATTCATGATACAGTTAATAATATGATTAAGGATGTAATAAGTATAGGATGTTTTAGCTGAGCTGCTAGCTACAGTTTGTGGAGGACAAGTTAGAAATGGTGGAACAAGGGTTGAGTAAATTCGATGTCGTTTCTGGCTGTGAACCTAAACGAGGGCCTTGATTTATTTTTTTTTAAAAAAAACAAAAGGACTAAATGACATCGTTTTGGTCCTTTTTGTCTTCTCTATGATTTTTTTTTGTTCTTGAAGACGAGGGATGTATGATTTGTAGTTGTTGGTGTTAACTTTCTCCAATAACTGCTCCATCTAATTAGTTGTTAGGAACTATATATTTCTTGTAGCTTCTCATGAATCTTCACATTTTATTTGCCATTGGGATTTCCTCCAGATGAGAACGTCATCAAAGAGAATAAAGAAAAAGTTGGAAAGGCATTGAACATCTATGAAGAGAGGCTGTCAAAAAGCAAGTATTTGGTTGGTGATTTATTTAGTCTTACTGATCTTAGACTCTTAGTCATCTTCCATTTACTTAGTATTTGGTTTGGCCCAGTGAAAAAGACCATACGATTAAGAGTTAGAAGTTTGTGAATGTTTGGTGGGATGATAGTAGTAATATGCTTTCATTAGTAATTAATTCAAAATTAACTTGATTAATATTATTTTTTTTGCATTATGTGAGACTCAAAATAAAACGATTATTTTCCGAATATCAAAACTATTCCCGATTTTAATTTCAAATCTCAAAATATAAAAACATTTATCCAAACCATCCAAACAAGCATCCAAGACACCATTTACACAACTCATACGTATACACAAAACATACTATGAGACTCAAAATTAAAACCAATATTTTACGAATATTCAAAACTACTCCCGATTTTAATTTCAAATCTCAAAAATGT
>CANYCX011184561.1:0-10577 GCA_948193385.1 Breynia disticha f. nivosa
TCAAGTTTATGAAATGAAATGTTTATAATAAACATTCTAAATTGTTATTTTCAAATAATATGATGTCCAAATTCGGGTACTACTTACAGGAAGCACGTGTAATTAAATTTGTAGTTGTCGAATTTGGGGGTCATTTTGAACAATGCAACGAATCTAATCCAAATACCATGTCCGACATGTATCCATGATTTCTTACTGACATCCCATGTCCTTGTGTTTCATAGGACCAAACCCACTGAGTCGGAAAGAGCATGTTAGTCTTAATTTCCCTATTATTCCCACAGTAGTGACCCAGTAGGAATATTTAGAGTGAATCTCTTGCTTCAAGATCCTACAAATATATGCCTCACATATTTCAGCTTAAGCATTGAGATATTCAATCAAGGAATTCTATCAATATTTATGCACAACAATGATAGAAAGATAAACTGAAATGTCTTAACTATAAATGTAGTCTATAGACAATGTTTGGGGCTCGAGCTTATATTAACATTATCAACCAAAGAAAAAATTAGTAAAACCATACTTGTAATTCAATTGGAAGATTAATAACTTGATAATGAGCTAAAGGTTTCTTCTTGTCTGTAATTAGGCCCTCTAAATTTCTACTTTGCGTCTATAAAGTTTTGGTCAACTTGTTGAAACAGTACAATCCTATGGAAAAGTATTATATAGCCCATAATTCACCATCCCAAACTCTTCTTTAGTTACATATTCATTTCTTGTGCTATGAAGATACGAGAAAATAAATGACAGAATAGCAACTTTAATAACATCCTCATCACTCCTCCATGAGGGATGACAAATCATATCTTGAACAGACTATTTCAATACTTTATCATTCTCTGGCCAATGTGTCTTCTTCAACTCACCATCAGAACCTTTAGCATGTTTAGTTAACAAATTCTCTGAACACCTCAAACTAGTAATAATTGCAAGTTTCTTAATACTAAAATTAATTACTTTTCCCTAAAATTTGAAATAATATCACCATATTTATCTTCATTTTCTGTCTTAACTAAATAAACCACAATGTTATTCGATAACTGAGGTTCGATATTAATTTCTTGAAGATCAAGAAATCTCTAAAAATATGTTTTCCTAAAGATATCATTCTGACTATTAGTCAAATACTTGTTAACTATATCAATAGTTCGAAGAAATTTGATTCAACTTTCACATACATTTCAATTTTGTGATTAAAAAATATTCACCTTTCTTTGTAAAAAACATAAAACATTGTTGACAATTAGATGAGAACAAGAAGAAAACGGACTCTAATGACAAATAACAACTAAACAACATACAATTATAATAAAATAAGAAATGTTACTTAAAAAACATTATAACATTGACAACCTAACAAAATCATGACAATACAAAAACATAACAAAAAAGGAAAAAATCATAAACAATAAGGATAAAAAACATAAAAACGTTGTTGACGATGAAATGACAACAACAACAACACAAACAAGAAGGCCAAAATGACCCAAAACATTGACAACAATGAGATGACAACAAAATGACAATAGACATCAATGATAAAAGACAAAGTGAATCACATAAAATTATAATGAAATAAGTAATGTTACTCAAAAAAATAATAACATTCACAACCTAATAAAATCATGACAATACAAAAAACATAAAGAAAAAAGAAAACCATCACACATGAGGTGGCTAGAAAAATATTTAATGTGAAAACAATCATAAACAAAAAAATTAAAAAAGCACAAATTGTTGATAATGAAATATCAAAAAAGATAAAAATAAGGAAAAAATTAAAAATTATGTGCAACAAAACTAACAAAATGAATTACAATTTAATATAAATTGACTATATGAAGACCAAAAAAAATAAAAAAATGATAATTAATAAAAACAACTAGAAACATCACAAAAAAGATGACAAAAAAATCATTACAAAAATAATTAACAACAATAAATCCACGACTTGAATATGACAAGAAATTGAATACTCAATGACATTTCAAAACAATAATATAACAACTTAACAAACTTCTCAATATGACCAAAAAAATAAAACAATAAAACAATAGAAACATTATAAATCAAACGATTGACTAACAGAATTACAAATATAACAAAGAACAAGTTAATGAATCTTGAATGACAATAAAATGATTTTGATCATAATATAACTGTAAAAATGATTATGATCATAATATGACTTAAAAATGATTACATGCTGATAAAAAAATACTATTTCAAAAGTAATAATATAATATAAAAATCACAATACAAATAAAAAACAAGTAAACAAAATTTAAACAATGGTCATGGTAAAATTGTAAATGAAGAGAGTTGACATTAAGATGACAATGAAATTTAAATTAACTACAAATAGAAGTACATATTAACCTTCAAACAAGAAGAAAATTTTAATTTCTTCTTCCCATTCATTTCAGAATCTTTAGACGTAACAACAAATTAAAAAATAGCAAAAAACAATATATTAGAAATAAGAAATCCAAAAAATATTTTGTATGTTTATATAAAACCCAAAAAAAAGTCAAAATGATAATGTACCATCAATTCTGACTCTGAACTTTGATCATCTGAGGTATTAGAAATTTTCTCATCTGATGATGAAGTTCTTTCATGTCATTGAAAAATAGCAAATAACAATATATTAAAAAATGATAACAAATAACAATAACATACAGAAAAATAAAACTAAAATAAATACATGTTTATCCAATAGAGAAGATTCAAAAGATTTTGCCTTTTTTAGTAATCCTTTTAGAAGATTGTTTGATTTCTTCCAACTAATTAAAATCATAAAAAAAACTTAACAATATGACAAGTAAATGACTTAAAAACATGACAAAACAAACAAGGCAACTATAAAAACAAAATAAACGAATTAAGACAACAATCTTCATCTGCTTAAAGACTTTCTTGTTTGATTTCTTCTTTGATTTTGAATATTATAGCCATAACTGCAACGCAAAATTAACTAGAAAAGACATAGAACTATAAAACTCAAATATTAGTAACAAACACCAACACAAACAAGATACCTATAAACTATGAAAAATTACAACTTTTAGACAAAGTTTCAATTGAAACTTCAATATTGAAAAAATATAAAGACAACAGTAAAATGCAAAAAAAATAGAAACAAAGCAAAAAAAACTGAAAAAAACTAAAAACACTTCTTTTGAAAAAGAAACGTAAATGCGACAAACAATAACCATAAAATTCTAAATGCAAGTGGCTTCAAGTAAATGAGAGAGTGAAATAAGAGGAGAAAGTGCATGAATGAAAAAAGAAATAGGCAAAAAGGAAATGCAAAAATTGAGGAGAGAGGGAGAAAAGAACGCAAAAGAGGGAAACATGTAAGTCCCATGAGGTTTTCTTCATTTTAAAGTTCTGACAAATATGGCAATAATTTACAAAAAGTGGCATAAGAGGAAGATGTTTATCAGATTTAGTAAAAAAAGGAAATGAGGGCCTTTTAGTCTGACAGCCCTTGTACATTCTTCCAACTAACTCAACTTTAACATCATTAGTATATCCTATAAATATAAAATCCATTAAAATAAAAAAAATGTAAAATTAATTATCATTTAACCCCCACCTGCCCTAAAATGTCATTTCCAAACTCTGTTTATCTGTATTCCTTTCCTAAATGTAAAAAAACTATAAATCCAAGAACACCCAACAAAAAATGTTGAAATAAGTAACCCACGTGAGTTGGACCCAAAACCATGAACTAGAATTATATTGAAAAGAAAGTGGAAAAGAACCAATCTTTACATTAAGATGAAGAGTCACGACTTGTCCATAGAGGAGTTGTTTTGGGGTGTTACGATGGGAAAAATGAAAATGAAGGGCAAAGTGATTTGATTTTATAATAGTCAATTCCAGAAGAGAGATGGGTGTCTTTCATGTAGAGGTGAAGTGTTTGGTGTTAATAGAGAGAAGTGGGGTTTGAGGTCGATGATTTTAGAAAAAATGAAGGAGATGAAGGCATCACTTTTTAAGTGAGGTATGTGTGGTGGCTGGTGCTTCATGTGAACAAGGGAGGGTGGTGTCGGTTCTGGGTGTATAAGTTGATGGCAAATGGGCTGAAATGAAAGGAGAAGAGGAGCTGTATGAGAGATGGAAAAAAGGAGGTGTTGTAACATCCCAGAAATTATTTTGTCGAAACAATTATTGAAATGATGGAAAATAAATGATTAAATTGAGGTATATAAAGTTTGATTAAAGATTGATATAGGATTGATACGAAATAATCAAAGAAAAGGGAGAATTGTTGGAAATTAGATAAGTACGCATAGTGGGAGGAAAGTACGCGCAGTGGCTAAAACTACGGGTACTTTACCATCCACCACGCATTCTCTACTGTTTTCTAGAAAAAAATATAAAGCTTGCTCGATTTCCCAAACATTCAAGAACATAACAATAATAGTTATCATTCTAGTATCAGGATGGCACCTTACGAGGCATTATATGGGAGACAGTGCAGGAGTCCAGTTTACAGAGATGTTGACGGTTTGCGACAGATTAAGGGGCCAGAGTTAGTTCAACAAACCCTAGATAACGTGAATGTTGTGAAAAGGTGTATGCAAGCAGCTCAGGATCGTCAAAAAGGCTACTAAGACCGACACCACCGAGAGATAGAGTATGCAGTTAGTGATAGGGTTTTCTTACGAGTTTTACCCTGAAGAGGTGTTATTCGATTTGGAAAATGCTGAAAGCTGAGTCCTAGGTATATCAGACCGTATGAGATAATCGAAAGAGTGGGACCACTGGCATACAGATTGATATTACAAGAGGAGTTGTCTCGATTACATGATGTATTCCATCTTTCTATGTTGAGACAGTACCGATCTATCCTAAGCACATGTTAAGTGCTCCAGAGAGGAGTTGACTTATGAGGAGGAGCCTATTGAGATCTTGGATAGACAGGCAAGGCTATTACAGAATCGTGAGATTTCAATGGTTTTGGTGGAATGGAGTTTTCTTTCACCAAAAGAAGCGACTTGAGAGGTTGAGTCAGATATGAGACTATAGTATCCATTTATGTTTCCAGACTCTACATCAGGGCATTAAGTTGTGTTTTCATTCTGGATATGATTCCAATGTTGAATGTTAATAATAGTTGCTTTGATTGATGATTTTATTGGTTTTACTTCGGATTTGATTTGGTTTAAATTTTGGGGGCAAAATTTCAAAGAGGGGGAGAATTGTAACATCCCAGAAATTATTTTGTGGAAATAATTATTGAAATGATGAAATAAATGATTAAATTGACGTATATGAAGGTTGATTGAAGATTGATATAAGGTTGATAGGAAATAATCAAAGAAAAAGGAGAATTGTTGGAATTCAGAGAAGTACGCGCAGTGGGAGGAAAGTATGCGCAGTGAGCACGACCACGCGTACTTTGCCATCCACCACGCGTTCTCTACTATTTTTGGAAAAAAAATATAAAGCTTGCTCGATTTCCTAAACATTCAAGAACTTAATAAATATACTTTAGAGAAAACGTGAGAGAAGGGAAGAGAACTGAGATTTGTGAGTGAAAGACATTAATTTAGCAAGAAGAACTTTAATTCTTGCAAGAAATCCATCCAAGTTAACAAGGTAATTAAGGTTGATAGTTGGTTTATGAATTTAGGTAGGTTTATGCTTGAATTCTTATAATTGGATGGATTTTGATCGATTTATTACTGGAAATCCTTGTGTTTAAGTGTAAGAAACTGGAATATGACTATGGAAATGATTTAGGATATATGAATCAGTGAATGGAAGGAATTAAGGAAGATTAGCTTTATTAAGGAAAGTTGTGAGAATGGATGACATAAGGTTTATAAATGAAGCTTTGATGATTCTAATTAAAGAATCAGTGTGATAATGGTTAGGTAATGAACTGTATATGATTAATTTCGCATAGGAGGATCTATATGACAGTTGACGAGGGATTGATTCAGTTTTAACATCGTTGATTTTACTTGTATTCGGGGGTAAGTATTCTATGCTTACTAAATTTGATCGTAAGATTAATTCTTAAGTGGGAATATATAATTATTAAGATATATATATATATATATATATATATATATGTCATTATGGTTGGCCTATAATATTGTGATTTAGATTGCTAGATATAGATGAATCATATGGAAAATGAGATGTGTTGGTTGACTTAGAGTTGATTTCATTTTATTCTAGTAGATTGAATATGGATATATGATGTTGATTCAAGGTGAAAGAATGTTATTAGGCTTGAAATGAATTCTTGTCTTGTTGATTCATTGATATGAATGTAATTAGTATGTGTTTTGGCTATATGTCTTGGTTGACATATGTTTGACATATATATATGCCTTGGTTGTCATATAGTTGACATATGGTTAATATATAGTTGATTAATGGTAAGCTTGTATTGCTTACATTGTTAAATGTTGACATGGAGTTGATATTGATACTTTGATGATAGTTATGTCTATGTGGTATGTTTTAGTGATAAATGTAACCCGTGTGCTATATTATATGCTCTATATGAGCTATGTTTTTTACTTTGTGAGATGTAATAACATGAATGTCATTCCTGTGGTACATGTTATTACGAATGTCATTCATACATTTATATATTACATAAGTTTCTGTGTGACACGAGCCTATGTGGCAACAATAATCCTGTGTGGACTTTCCTGTGTGGATAAAGGACGTGTTGTGTGCTGTTCTGGACTAAGCTCTGTGCGTTCTGAAACCTCTCCTGTGTGGTACAGAGGTATTCTAATCTATCCTCTCCTGTATGGAATAGAGGACAAATACCCGGGGGCATCCTGTGTGGATATGCATTAACATTTCATTTCATACATTTACAATTCTATATCTATGATCAATATGATTAATCCTGTGTGGATGATTATTTCATGTAAATATGATCTGTGTCATCATTCCTTGTGGATAATTGAGCCTGTGTGGGTTGTAATTTGTTGTGTGCCATCATGTGTGGATGTTAGATCTGTGTGATCTTAATGTTGTTTGTGCTATATTGACAGATATAAACGATCTAATTATTGTTGTGTGCTGAATTAAGTGTATATACCTTTGTGGTTAGAAAATCTTATGTGGTTTGAATGGTTGTGATTTGTACTGGCATAAACGGATGCCATACGGAGAAAATAGATAGGCATGTCCTCATGCGAATTTATATTTTTCCCCTGCACATCATTAGGAGTTGATTATATTATGATTAAAGCTAGGATTGCTTACTGAGTATGTTTCATACTCACCCTTATTTGTTGTTTAAATGATGTGCAGATCTTAGGTAGCTTTTTTAGACAGAGACAATGTTGATTAGAGTTCAGCTGCGACTTACGTCAGAGGTCTAGCTCCAGAGATGTTTTCACATTTTGTATTTTGTACCTGTATATTTTTATATAGACACGTTGTTAAGTTTGAATTTTTTTCAAACTTTTTGCTTCCGCCTGTGTATGTTTTGAAAACTAAACAGTTTGGCCCAGTTGTTTTATAAAGAGCGCATATATATTTTCTCTCTCCTCATTTTGAAGATTTGATTTCAATATCATTACTTTGTTAAAGGTGTAAAAGGAAAGTGTTATGTTTAAATGAAGGAATGAATCAGATGGTGTGGTATTTTCATAAGGAAAGTTCTCCTCTCTTAATTATTTTTCAATCTTTTATTTCAATTTCATTGAATTCCTTTCTCTTTTACTCTAACCACACTAATTACTCGGCTCATATTCTTTTTGTTATTTATTTATTTAATAAATATAAATAATTAAACGTGATCTAATTATATGCATGTTTATGCAATGAATGCTAAAGTTTAGTTTTATGGTCTCTAGGTTCAGGAATAGGTTAAAGAAGTCGCTCTCTAAACAGTTTCCGTTCTAGTGCAGTTTATTAGAGTTGAAATAGGTCCAGGAACGATTTTTTGTAAATTGTTTCCCAAACCATTTCATTTCCAGGGAAATTTAGAATGGAAAAATGGGTTGGCGAATGATTTATCTAATCTGTTTCCATACCGTTTCTGTGAACAGAAGTTTAAATGGAGGAATAACAAAATGTAATAACGATTGATAAAGCTTGGAAGTTAAAAACAATTAAGAATGATGATTTCTTACTATGGATAATGTACTAATGCTTATTGAAGTATATAATGATTAGGATGATTCCTATACCCTTAGTACATAAAACACATAAAACACTTTACCAATGAGTACTTATACATTAACTACCTTGGTAAGTATTGTAGGTGTACTTACTGGGTAATTAATTACTCACGTGCATGTGTGTTTGTGGTGATTATGCAGAGCGATAGTAGACTTAGGTCGCGACTTCTTTTGGTGGTGCTCGGGAGGTGATACTTTGGTTTTTAGGTCGGCTCCTTAGCTTTGTTTTGGGGTTTTCTTTTATACCCTCCTTTGTATATTTATATGAACTGTAGAATAGAAAATGATTTACATACCATTATTTGTAATCATTGATTATGCTTTTGCATTACTTTTCATATTTTGTATACAACCGAACAATGCTCAAACTTTTAAAATGAAGCATATTTGTATTTCCTTTCCTCTCTCGTATTTGATTGTTTTGAAGAAAATGGTTGTCAAAATTGTTTAAACTATTCAAAAATGAATTTTTGTATTTTGAGTGCTACATGAATTCCATTTACTTGGCTCATTTTTAAGCTTATTAAATGTTAATAATGTTTATTGGATTTTTGTAAGTCAATCCCAAAGACAAATGGGTCTATTGGATCTGAAGCCTTGAATTTTTTGTTGTAGGGACTAAATTATAATTTTCTAGTCAAAATTTTGAGCAAACAATTATGCTAAGTAGTAGGGCACAATGTCTTGATTATATTGGGCTTGAACTCATAGTCATAGCCAAGTAGATTTTTTGTAATGTTAAAAACATAAAAATACACAGACTCATGCTGGGTTGGCTGGTGGATTTTTGCCAGTAGTTGATCAATGGGTTGTTGGCCCAAAAATCAAATCCAATGGACCAAACCAATATACTGCATTGTAGGCCATATCATTGTGAGTCTATTAGGATAGACTTCACATCAATAACTCAAGTAGATATTTTGTAATGTTTAAAATACAAAAAAGCACGAACATATTGATGGACTGCTAGGTAGTTTTAGACTGACCCCTAATTGTAAAACCCTGGAGTTTATTTTACAGGAATGACAAATGAAAATAAGATTTTTTGCATTGAAACGATGAAAAATAAATGATTTAACTTAGGTATATGAAAGTTGATTGAAGGTTGATATAAAGGTTATATGAAATAACCAAGGAAAAGGAGAAAATGCAGAAAATTTTGGCCTGGAATAGCCAAGGGAACGACCATGGAAACTGTTCCAATGGCCATTCTTCACAAAATGGGAGACTCAAAAATGTGTTTTTGTGTATAGGTGAAACGACCACCTAAATGGTTTGCTAGGCCGTTCTAACTGACGGGACTTTATAAATTGACGTGTTTTGAATGAAAGGAAAGAGATAAAAACATAACTTTTGCTTTTCTCTCTTCCGAAACCCTTACAAATACTTTCCAAACCTTTATAATCTTAAAAACCTTGAATTGTATACATAGAAACTCATAGATTTCATACCGGAACGTAACTTAGACTAGCTCTAGTGTTTCTATTCAGAGTTCAACAAGGTAAACTCTTTTTCTTCCGACATTTTTGTGTAAATTGAGGGTTTTAATTAAGGTTTGATTATTCTATACTTAGACTTAATGTGAGAATGGTTTGGTAACATTGTGTATACCATAATTACGTACAGGAGGATCTGTACGACGAGCAAGAGGATTTTGAGTCAACGTTTAGAGTGCCAATTTTGCTTAGATTCGAGGTAAGTGTCTTATGCTTATGTATAAGAATGCTTACAATGGTTAAATTAAAATTTATGGTTAATTCAATTAAGTAAGAATATAAATGAGAAAGAAGACTATATGAGATAATATTGCCTTTGTCGATTAGGAATGTGTAAGCTTAATATGGATGGTTGATTTGGAGTTGATATACTCTTTATTAGTAGTTTGAATGTGATTTGAATAAGATAAAAGATTAATCAAAGATAAATGGATGTTAGAAGCTTGAATTGAGTTCTTATCTTGATTAATCATGTTTGATATGATTGAAAATGATATGTATATGGCTTAGTGCATTAGTTGACATATGATTGACATATATATGCCTTAGTGGATATATGGTTGATTTAGAGATGATTTAAATTTGATTATGAGTAAACATGTGTGTGCTTTGCATGGATATATGATTGACATTTGGTTGAATTGTTGTGGATAGCTTATACCTATGTGGTATGTTCTCTGTGTGAGTTATGCTATATTAATGATACAAATGTAGTTCATACATACACGTGTTTGATAAGCATCTGTATGACACGATGCCTGTGTGGCTATGATTCCTGTGTGGAAAAATATCCAGCGTGGATAACATACCTGTGTGGAATATGGACTTTCTATGTGCTGTCAGTATTTACCAGATATGAGTTCAGACTCAAGCAGTGTGCCTAACCTCTCATATGTGGTAC
>CANYCX011185021.1:0-27968 GCA_948193385.1 Breynia disticha f. nivosa
ACCTTTTGGGTGTTGTTTGGTCAGTTTCACTCCTTTTCACATCAACAAAAGATATTAACTACACAACATGAAATGATTCTCTCTTTGACTTATTTCTTTTCTTTTTCTTTTGTCATTACTCACTAATCAACCATTTATTTGCATTTTAACTGCCTCTATTCCCTCTACCCTTTTCTTTAACACATCTACTCAATGTTTTAAATTTTGAATCAACTCGGTCGGTTGGATCGGAAATTCGGTGGCTATGTCGGTTTAGGTTTTTATATTAATGACCGAAAATGTATTGAATTGAGTAAAACTCATTAATCTAATTAGTCGAATTGAAAACTGGACTGGTTGTAGTTGGACTAAAAACAAAGTCAGTCGGATCAGGTCACATAGATTTAATAATAATTTATTTGTATATAATTATTATTTATCTGATCTTACTAATGATCTAATAACTCGAACTAGGGGATTTAAAGCATTGTTTTCACTTCTATCCGTCCTAATTATAAATCTATGTATTATTTTGAGAAATAATGCAATTGAATATTACTCAATTTGTTTCATTTTAAGAGTTAATTTTTTTATTATATATTTAAAAAATTTCATATAATACAACAATTTTTCAATTTTATTTTTGTATTGAAACTATAAAGAAATGTGATTGATTATATAAAGTAATATTCTTTAGAATTATAAAATTCTATCATTAATATATTAGGACACTTTAGTAATATTCCTATTTTAAGACGACCAAAATGTATTTTTGTAATACTTAAAATGAAACTGAAGAAATAAAATATTTTTATATTTTAAATGTGATAAGATTTTTCTATCAAACTATTTATATTACCAAAACAAGTGTATAAAAAACAATAAATGAGAAAGTACATCATAATTTAATTTTTTATCCGCTCAAATTCAATAAAAAAAAGCGAAAGGAACAAACCACCATCTTTCTTGATCCCTCTTTAAAAGAATTAAACCCTTGTCTCTCTTCCTTAAACATAATTTAATTGTCTCAAACAAGATTTTAATCTCTTCCTCCTCAAGATTATTGTTAACAACAAGATGTTTTGAAAGTTATGAATGTGAATGTGGTCCTAATCTTATAAAATGCCTCAAAAAGTTTTGTCATTTAGCTTCTTCCCACTCACCAATGTCTCAACTTCTCCTTCTTCCTCTGCTTCAACTTCTACTTCCACTTCAACTCTCTCTCCACTTCTCATTGCTTCCATCTCTTTCACTTACATTCTGATCTCTCCACATCTCTTTCTCTCTCTCGATCCATTCTCTACTAGGTACTTTCCTTTTTTGTTTTTTTTCTTTGTTGTCTATTTGATCTTTTTTGGACATTGTTTGCTCATTATGCTATAAAGATTTGTTTGTTTGCTCATTATGCTATAAAGATTTGTTCTTTCTTGTTGTTTGAACTTTCCTTCAAGTTCTTGAAGCTACATTTGGTATGTTTTTATGGTTTCTGTCTGTGCAAGATTCATTCTGTTCTTGTTGTTGCTGTGATTTTGGTTGTGGGATTTTTGATTTGAAATGTTTGGAGCTTAAAGATTATAGAGTTGTGGTCTTTAAAGTGTTGTTTTGTGAAGATATTATTCATTTTAGCATCCCCTTTTTCTCTCTCTTTGTTTTCTTCTTTCCTGTGCTGGTATTTCATAAAGGCTGTGTTTTTTATCTTGAAAAAATGAGGGGAAGTGTATGGAAGTTGAATGTTTAATAATGGTAAGTTATTTACTTTATAGTGGTTGGTGAGAAATTGATAGTTTTCTCAAGTTTAGTTCTACAAAATTTAATGATTCAGCTGATGTAATTAATGAAAAACTTGTAATTTTACTATATGAGTTTTCATTTTCAAATATCTCTCCATTTGTGTTGTAAATCTAGTTGTTTGTAACTTCAGTGCTTATCATTGAGTTGACATCAGTATGATTCATTTTCCTTTTCAATTGAAGTGAGTATATCATTTTCTTGAAATGTGTATTTTATCAAAAATTAGGATGTTGGATCTCATTAATTAGGATATAAAATCGCCAGTTATTCTCTGTGCAGCTGAAGAAGATAAGCATGCCTTAGTGCCTTGGTTTCTGCAGATTCTCCTCTTCTGTAAGTGCTTTTTGATTGTGAACAAATAATGAGAAAATTGGATTATTGTTTATAGAAAAATTTTAATTAGATATTTGTTGCTTACATAAAAGCAGTTCCTTTAAATCTATCACATGGAGCAGTATGAGGTACTTGAGCAAATCGGGAAGGGGTCATTTGGTTCAGCACTTCTAGTCAGGCATAAGCATGAAAAGAAAAAGTAAGAACTCTAAGACGGATTTTTGCTGTCATATAACTGGTTGTTCTACATCATTGTGTGTGTTCTACTTCTAATTCTCTTTATATCTTTTGTTTCAAGGTATGTGTTGAAAAAGATCCGGCTAGCCCGGCAGACTGATCGATCTCGTCGGTCAGCACACCAAGAGGTCAGAGATTTACTTAACTGTGCATGTACCTATAGTTGGCATTGATGGACAATGTACTTGCATAATTTAGACCAATGATGATATTTGGATCAAAATGCTTAATCTCTTTCAATTTAATGCAGATGGAGCTTATTTCCAGAATACAAAATCCATTTATTGTAGAGTACAAAGATTCCTGGGTAGAGAAGGTATTTGCTTCATACAGTTACTTCTATCTAGAATATCTCACTTGATAGTGGTTTTTACATTCCCTTTTTTCCCTTTATTTTGTGTTCTTGTCTTTAGTTGCTTTCGTGTCTGATGAGAGCATCTTCTGGCGTATTCTTGATGTTTTTGGTCTTCCATTATAGATTGTTTTAAGCTTCCTGTGCTATAATCAACCTACACATCTCTAAAATCTCTAAAAACGTTTCAGTTGATAACCTAGATTTAGTCAAGCAAAGGAATTTTTTTGCCAAACCACGAATACCGAAAATAGCTTAAATTGTTCTTAGATTCATGTTCCATTTGAAAAAAATATCTTCTTATACTTAATTAAGTATTTTCCCCTTTGATATAATTTGATTCTTGAGAGTTCTTTTTCAGGGTTGCTATGTATGCATCATCATAGGCTACTGTGAAGGAGGGGACATGTAAGTTTATTCTTTTGGCTAGAGCTAATTTAAAATTTGAAATACAACTAAGCTTACCTATGCTTTTGAATGAGGCTTAACATAACCTCAGATGTTCCTGTTCTTGTTCATTTTGGTTCTTTTAGGGCTGAAGCTATAAAGAAAGCCAACAGCATGCTCTTCTCTGAAGAGGTTTGTCTCTGATTCCTATCTTTTATTGCACAATAATTTTTAAAGCATCCTTTGGTCCAAATTACATTCATGAATTATACTTAGAGAATCAAATCGTGTTTGTATGAGCAACACGTAATCTTTGCTGTTCAATGTTTTTCAGAAGCTCTGCAAGTGGCTTGTACAACTTCTAATGGCTCTTGACTACTTACATATGAACCACATTCTTCATCGTGATGTCAAGGTTGGTTACACTTGCTTTAAGTCGAGTTTTCTTCAGAATTTTTCGCCTAAATGTACTAATAAAGTCTCTTGATCTCTTTTAGTGTTCAAATATTTTTCTTACAAAAGATCAAGACATTCGTCTTGGTAAGTGGTCAGACTTTTGTCTTCTCTTCCTCACAAATAGTATTTAAATTTAATTGATTAGGATTCATCATTTTTTGCAGGTGATTTTGGACTTGCCAAAATATTGACATCAGATGACCTTGCATCCTCTGTAAGTCTGTGTCCAAAGATGTTGATCTTAAATTAATACTTGTGCAAGTGTAATATCATTCATCAAAACTGAGATTTACTTTCATCTTCTCAGGTTGTGGGAACACCCAGCTATATGTGTCCTGAACTTCTTGCTGACATTCCCTATGGTTCAAAATCAGATATCTGGTCCTTAGGTGCGTGCTCGTCTGTTTATTCGTTGTTTACTAGTTCGTTCTTAGCAACGGAAGTATTTATGCTTTATTGAACTTTGTTGCAGGATGCTGTATATATGAAATGAGTTCTCTGAAGCCTGCTTTTAAAGCATTTGTAAGTGTTTATGCTTTAGCGAACTTCTATTCTCGACTTGTTTTCTCCTTCAACTCCGCTATCACACTGTTTTGTCAGATATATTTTCATATTTGATTTAGTTTACATCTTGATTCGCATGCAGGATATGCAAGCACTGATTAACAAGATAAATAGGTCAATAGTGGCGCCACTTCCAACTAAATATTCTGGCTCCTTGTAAGTTTTCTCCCATTTTTGCTCGGGTATTATGTTTTAAGGCTTCATGCTTTCACTGCTGCATTAAAATTGATTCTAATCATGTTTTGTCGTTGTTTCAGTCGAGGTCTTGTTAAAAGCATGCTGCGAAAGAGCCCGGAACTTAGGCCAAGTGTAAGTAGAATCTCCTCAATATTTGAAACTATAGAAATTCAATGGAATTACTTTAAGCTACTCTGAAAACAATCAGGAATTGTTTAGTTGCTTTAAAAATTTTGTTTATGCAGGCTGCTGAACTGCTTAGGCATCCACATCTTCAACCTTATGTCCTTAAGGTTCAGTTAAAGCTCAATAGTCCGAGACGGAACACACTACCTCCTCAATGGCCAGAATCCAAGTATATGAAGAAAACAAGATTCTCAGTACCAGAGGTTGCTTGTAATTCATATAGGCAGAAGCGATACTCATTAGGAAATGACAGAACAATAAATCCTAGCATATCTGCAACAGAACAAGATTCAGTGTGTTCAGTGAAAGGAGCAAATGATATGCGAAGTTATTCGAGTCGAAAGTTATCGAAATTCTCTGTCGACAGTAGCAACACTGAGACTGTCATCTGTAAACCTATCACTTCAAAGCTTTCTAGTGTTGTGAAGAGTTCTAAAGTTAGTCCTGTAAAACCTTCTGCCAACCCTAGAAGACGGTCTGAACCTGTGCAGAAACGAGAATCTGTAAGATCACTTGAGCTTTCCGATTTTTTGCAGTAGTGACTTGTTCTATGCTGGAAGTTTTCTTATGTTTCATTTTGCAGCTTCCTGTTGCAAGCACTCCAACAAAAAGGGTTGTTCATACATCTAGGAGAGCATCTCTGCCATTGTCAACCAGAGATCGAACACGAGATTACAAAAGTAATATAGATGTTCTTCACCAGATAAAATCTCCAGATATCTCTGTCAATGCCCCTCGAATTGACAAAATAGCTGAATTCCTGCTAGCTTCATACGAAGACACATTTTTTCCTGCTCGTAGGACATCATCAACCTCAGCTCAAGGATCATCTGGATCCCCGCGTCATGTTGACTGTTCAATCACAAAGGACAAATGCACCATTCAAACATCTGATAAAACATCTACCAAGGTCAAGTACACCGATGCATGGCAAGGAATTGAACGCAGCGTGTTTCATGCCAATGATGAGGAAGGAAGCAATTCCTCCAATCAAAATGCAACTGCAGGGGCATCAAGCCGGTGCTCATCAGACACAAGGAATCGTAGATTCGATACATCGTCGTACCAGCAGCGCGCTGAAGCGCTGGAAGGTTTGCTTGAATTTAGTGCAAGATTACTGCAAGACGAAAGATACGACGAGCTAAATGTGTTGCTAAAACCATTTGGCCCTGGAAAGGTTTCCCCGAGGGAGACGGCAATATGGTTGACGAAGAGCTTCAAGGAGAACACTCCGAAACAGGAAGATTAACAGTAGCTCTAACCCATTTTACGTGTACCATATTCGTAGCAGAAATGAGTTGTGTATCAGCTTTTTATCAAAGCTCTGTGCAGAGGGACTAGACTACTAGGGATATGCATTTAGGTAGTAGCAGTATTTCACAATCAATTTTTCGAAATCTTAATTGAAGTGGTCGATGTATGACCACAACTATATTCCACTTGATTCGGCATTAGCAGAACCATGATTTCAGCTAGCTAAATTGTATTGTAATCTCTAAACTAAACTGTAGTGAAACATCTGTACCACTTTCCTTCATCATAGCAGTCTAGTATCACTGTCATAACAGAATATTTTGCTTAGAACAGTTGAAGATTTTGCTGAGGTTTGTTGCAAATTAATGACTACAAAAGTAACTAACCGAAGCAGCTTAGTTGTCAAAGCTTGTGATGTTTTTTTTTGCAGACCTATGAGCTCATCTGGTACAGCTTCGCAGGATTGCCAAAAGAGACGTAGATGAATCTTGTACTCACTTGCAGAACTGCACAAGTAAGAAAATTTTCTGGAAATATTGCCTCATTTGATCTATATTGCCACTGAACATTTGATCTTTTAATGCTTATAATTTTATGGAAGGAAATTGAGAGAAGTCGATATTTTGTGGAACTCGCATTCTATTATTTGAAAAAGCTCGTGGAAAGAATGGTGGACCACGTAGAATTCTTGGGTGAGAACAAAGTTAAATTTTTTAATATAGCATTTCATGTATTGTTACAGTTTCATGTATTGTTACAGAATTTAATGCTATTTGCACATATTATGACAATGGTTGTCAAAAGTGTGCAACGCACTCCATTTTGGAAGGAATTTGAGGAAACCATGCAATTGCGCTGGCTTAGTATGGTTACTTTGTGCCTGGAAAGAAAAGGATGACGACTAGTATAAATTTAACTCTATTCTCATATGTTCTCACAAAAATTCTGTTTTCACCCAAGAATTCACCGGCTCGTGTGTTGCCTTCGGTGTTATCTGAATAGATTATCCTGACCATCTAAAACCATCTGACATGCATATGCATTACATTTAATTTTAGTAAAAGCATCTTCTTGTAACACTTCAACAAAAATGCATTCTTCTGACCTAGGAGGAGCTATAAGAAGTCATCAACATCAACAAATGCTTGAGATGAAAAAATATACTACCAAATAACTTCTCATTTAAAATATCATGTCATCAACAAAGAGGCATTCTTGCTTCATGGTATATTTTGAACCGTGGTCGCTCTCAAAAAGTAACTTTATTCGGCCAGAGAATCAAATGCCTCTCTTGGATTCTGCAGATCTCTGTGAATGGCAGAGCTCATTAGTTCAACGTTTTATGGAATGCCACCTGAGGAAGTTGGGAATAATTCGTAAGATTCATATGAATTTTTCCTACTTTATCAATGGTTGGTAATGTATTGACAGAAGAAAGGTTTCAGCAGAAGCACGTACAGCTGTTGATGTTTTTAGCAGCTCCCTTATAGCCATGGTTGCATAACTTGAAGCTGGAAGAGTGAACGATAATTTAAGAGCCACCTGTTCTTGTTGTCCTGGCTTTGAGCTATCAATGGAGTTCATCTGCACCTGCCCCATTTCCGCCTCCCCTGCTGGCTTGTTACTTTCAGACATGGCACTTCTATCATTATCAATATCTGTTGATTGGTTCAAGCAATTAGAATGAACGCTTTCAGGAGCTGCATTTGATTCTTCACCATCTTTTACTACATTCACCGATCCAGGCTTGGCAATTTTGTCCAGATCGGTCTCCGCTAGTGGTGCATTACCATCAGTATACTTAATTAATTCCCTACAAACAGCATAGAAATGACTGTTATAAGCACCATTCAGATATCTGACAAAACATAAGATGAAGAAGAAGGTTACCATCCAAAGTTCATCGGCTTTTGAAAAACGCGTCTATAGCTACCAGTCATATTGGTTATGGAAAATTCCCTACACAATAGAGGATAATTTTGAATAAAGCAAAAATGCACATGAAAGGAGTGGGTGTAGAACAGAATGGTGATTAAGAAAAAGAATATCAAGAAAGGACTCAATGAGTGTACTTCACACTATGCTTGCTCTCAGTCAAATTGATGTCATCCTGATGAAAAGAGATAAGTCACGAATTAATGAACAAATTTCAGAAGAAAATGAACTTTAATTTTTAATATAATATATTTCCAATAATATAATATTTACATACTATATAGCACTGGACAACTAATTCTATCACCTTCCTGGAATATACAGAAAGGCACGTAAAATTCACAGATTTTTTTTACCTTTTCTGCCAAATCATGATAAACTCGGGCAACTTCGTTCGTTGGATAAATGACCCTAGATCTGCCAAATAAAGAAATCAAAAGAATAACATGAGTTGACAAATAAGAAGAGAGGCTTCGTAAGAAGTTGACATCAATATCAGCAGATCGAACTACGATGTTGGCTAGCCTTACCCGGGCATAGGAAGGACAATATCCTCAATGGTATAGTTCCCAGTGGAAATATCTTCAGCTGTCAAAGCCTGGCAAATGAAAGGGATCCTTCTTAGAAACTCCTCTATCTAGAATTAAAGTAGTTTCCCACCATAGATCGCACACAGAAAGAGAGCAAACAACATGGCCACTTTCCATTAACACACTGGTTAAACATGATCCTATCGATTAACCCAATAACTAAGTATTTTTCTAAAATGTAAGCGCTGACCTTAACAGAAGTATTTTTCTTTTCTGGAAGATCTTGTTCAGACGTTTCATCCAGATGCTTGATGTTGTCATATATCTCATTAGAGTTATCATCTAGGAATTCAGAATCAAAATCTACTGTCTCTTTCACGGTACCATTTTCTTTACAGTGTACCAAGTCACCAACAACTACGTCGTTAGTTCCTGTCACAAGTAAATGGATAAAAATGTCGATCAGTTGCAAATATTTGCGATAAGATATCCACATTAATAAATATAGAATAATGTTTACGGCAACTCATATATGCTTTATTTTGTACAGTATAACAGAGAAAAATAAACACACCATATTTTTTAATTCGCATACTGGCTGCATGGTTCCACAAATAGCTTTGATAGCTGTGTACATACCTAAATAAAAAAAAAGAAAAAGGAATTTTATTAAGCAGCAGTGTTCCTGTATTGCATGAAGAATCACTCACATCATTCGTAAAGTCCTAGGTATGGCTTTTAGAGCCTGCAAGTGGTTTCCAGGGCATTTCTTCAAACATTGAAGCTGTACAAGGTAAAAAATACAATATTAATTCAGAAATGCAAGAAAGAT
The DNA here is from genome assembly GCA_948193385.1 of Breynia disticha f. nivosa. NCBI lineage: Eukaryota > Viridiplantae > Streptophyta > Magnoliopsida > Malpighiales > Phyllanthaceae > Breynia > Breynia disticha. The sequence continues at coordinate 9,014 of CANYCX011185021.1, forward strand.
ATGTGGGTGCAATGATAGAATAGAAGTAAAAAAATGAATTGGCTAGTTTATGCATAGAATCTAACTTCACGCTCAAATTAGCAAATCCAATGATATTTTATATGAAAGAAGATAACTTACAATAGATCTTTCAGCAAGCAAAAAACGAGGTAATTGCCTTAGGGTTCCGTCAATATCATTACTTTCCTTATAATATTCCCGAACCTTCCGTACAGCCTCTCTTTGTATTTAATAGTTTAAGTCAAGAAAACAGTGGAGTATTTCACAACCAACATGGTAAGGACAGTGATAAAAAGAATTGACAATAAAAATATGAACTTTTAAAAACAGACAATGACAGGATATCCCCTTCTCTTGGATCAAGGATCATGTTTACAGCACTTTTCCACTCTCCTTTGAGCAATGCAGCTCCAATAACATGCGTCGGCATGGTACCACTTCCAAAACGCTGAATGGGACGCATCATTAAGCATTAATAGGCAAAAACCCATGGAAACGAAAGATATGACACACAGATGAAGTGGGAGATTTTAAATAACAGCATTAGAATCAAAGAGCACTTTGACAGCATTGGTTTGTTGCAGCTATTCATAATTCATCCAGGATATGAACCCAAGAAAATATTCTCCAGCAAAAAAAAAGTGAACATGAAGAGAGAGAGAACCTGCAAACCGAAATAGTTTATAAACCCATGCCGTCCTAATGAATTAGAGGAAGCTGTGATAGTATCTTCTGAATCTGCAACAACTCCTCTAAGGAAAAATGTAAATCAGTAATACAATTTCATAGTCATTGGATAATATAAGCAAAGATGTTAGTTGTCAAAAGTGGATCTACCGTAATGTCACTGTAAACCGGTTCCCTAAGAGCTTCCCAAGAACAAGCTCTTCCTTAACATAGCTGATTAACACAAAAAGAAAAAAACACATTTTCAAGCTAAAATGCACCATTCAACAACAGGGAAAAATATACAGAACTTGAAAATAAAACCTAACCAGAAGTCGCCAACTTTGATGCCAATTAACCTGTCATTAAGGGCAGCAAGTCTACTTGCCTGTACTTTGTACAGAGTCACCTGGAAGTACAAAAGATTTCATAATTTTTTCCATAAATTTCATACGAAAGTACAGATATTAAAACTCATCTCAATTATGCTATGAACACCATCCAATCCAAGAAGTTCAGTCATATGTGCATAGGTCTTTCTAGACAGAGATGCTAAGTACCAAAACTATAGACCATATGTAAGTCCAATTATGCCAGCAGAGAGGGAAATAATACTCTTCATGTCGAAGAATATAAGCTTCAATCACAGGAAAACAAAATGAAAAAGGAAAAACATAAAGCTAATTACCATAACTTACCCTTTGAGTGGACACAGAGCGCTTATCCTTGGTCCCAGCAAACCCAAATGACCTGGGCTGGCAAACAAAAATATCAAGAAAAAAAAAGAAAATATTATTTAAGGTGTGTAATCGAGCTTCACAATTTGAAGAAATTAAATTCAAATTCAAATCAATGCAAGTTACGTCCATTGAACCGCTTTAATTTTCCAAAAGGATAATTGGAACATTAAGCATGCAGAAATCACAATTTGGTTTTTGTAATCATCCAACTCCTTCGAACTGAATGAGTCCAAACTCATGAAAAGAATCAAATCAAGCAATACCTGGATGCCGAGCATCTTTCCTATCAGTCCAATGGCCTCTTGTGTATCCTTGTTCTCCTTGTAAAGATTAAACCTGAAAACTTGTATTAGTGCTTCACAAAATTCAATGACCATAAAATAATCGCACCATAACAAAAAAGCAAAGTTTTCCAAGGCACAAGCCATCATTTTCAACATATAAAGGCACAAAAACTTAGAGGATAAGTTCAATGATGAAGCATAAACTAGTAAGCAGTTTGTAGTCTCTACAATATGCAACAATGACTGAACTTTGGCTTCAATATGGACCTTGCCAGCAAAATTATTAGTAGTTCTGCATCAGCAAACCTTAAATGTCAATGATTAAATAAGTTCTGCTGAAGTTGAGTTCATTTACTTAACATTTCAACATAAAAGCAGCTAATCTGAACTTCTTATGTATTCCTAAAAAGAGAAAATTGAAGAGAATGCTTATTTCTTCACATGTCCTAATTAAGAGACTGGACTTTATTAGCCAACTTCAGTTGGATTTTCATATGTGACAGTGCACATTTATGAGGCATTGAGGACCACTAAATAAGTTATCTGCTTTAATACTTGAACAGAAATATTATTGTTTTCTTCATTCGTGGACTCAACACGATCGCTAAAAATTAAGGAGCGACTACTCCAATACAAAACACAACCTCCTTAACAAACAAGAGGACAGTTTTAGCTTACATAAACTGAAAAGACAAGCCATCTGTAACTCATACCTAAGAAACTTGCCACGGTGCTCAGGCCAATTATTTGAACCTCTGCTATCAAAAGGTCTATCACCTCTCTCTTTACGTTTCCTGGAATTTCTATCACTACTTTTATGTCCTCCGGACTTTAGTCTAACACGGATGCATTTTGATGAAGCATCTGGTCCATCAATAGTGTCGGTGACAAAAAAACTTAGTTTCTCCTTGAAAAAGTTGTGCATCGCCTGAAAAAATAAAATGAAAAATAGTCAGTAAACAACCTTCTACTATATCAAAAGTCGTTCATGTTACTAATACAGAAACCAATCAACCCTCTTACAGCCAAGTGCACAAATAATTTAATAGACATTGAAATGCTAACCGTTCTATGGGCCTTATCAGAGTTCGGAGAGAGTACAATAGGTGAAACACCATCTTCACTCCTAGAATTAACCTGACTGATGAAAGCATCCAACCGCTCTGCATCAGAGTCACCAGCAAGTGCTCGAAAAGATTCAATTTCCGCAGCATAGCTCCTATCCATACAATTGGACTCCTTGTTCTCAACCTCTACAGCTGCAACCTGAGTCTTTGATGAGGCATTAATACTATGAATGATCAAACTCATAAACACTCTCAACTGGCACCCAAGTTACAAAAAGTTCATCAACTTAAACTAACAATCAAAAACTTTCAAGACCGTGATGACAAATTCATGCTCTCTTAAATAGTCACAAAATCTTTTATGATCGAATTCATGATCTTATCAAACTAACAAGGGTATATAAACTAATCTAGTTCACCAAATGCATGAACTGGAAAAAAAAATATATATTTTGAAAAAAAAAACTTGACAAAAAACCATAAACAAATAAAAAATCATAAAGCCTCCTTAGTATACAGCCAACAGAGCATAAAAAAGCAAAATAATCAATTTAACTAAATAGTCCGAAACCATCAAAATGATTTCAACCTGATGTGATCAAATTAATATTTCTCCTCTACAACCACCAATAAAATAAATCTCACGTATTTATCATAATTCAAAAATAAACAACTCTAACCTCTGAAGGTGGAGCATCCAAGCTAGTCAAATGAACAACATTTCCATCCAAATCAACTTCATTCACGATAAAATCTGAGTACCTGAACAAAACATCAAGAACCCACAAAATATATTCTAACTTCAACCAAAAATTCACAAAGAAAAATCAACTGTACACATAGAAAGCACCTAACATCAAAACCAACAAAAAAATATTTAAAAAATCACCAAAATAAATTGAATTTACACATAGATAGTTTAAAAAAAGGACCTTTGCTTGAGAATTCCTCTGAAACCGGGAAGCTGAGAAATATAAGAAATAATGCCAACATCAGATTCCTCAATTGATTTTGGAGTTGCCATTATGATTTTAGAAGAAGAAGTAACGGTAGAAGTGAAGATATAACTATTGGAGTTAGAGTGAATGTAGGGTTTAAGAGTTGAGTAACATGATGATACTACACTATGCCACATTTGGGGTTTAACAACTTTTACCAAAACTGCACCGTTTTGGAAAGTTGGCATTCTTGTTGTGTAGAATATTAAGTAATTTTGGCATTTTATTTACTCCAATACCAAATATTAAATAAAATGTGCATTAAATAAAAATTATATCAGTTTTTTTGGTAATCTTACTTGTTTCATTAGTAATCTTCAGACTATTTGGTAGTTTATGGATATTGAAGTGAATTATTAATTTAAGGGATTGATTCGAAAAATTTTATTTCCCCAATTAAGAAAAACTAATAATTATAATATAACAATAGCAATCTCAGCATTACATTCACTTCACTTCTTTTAAGTCAATTTACTCTCATTTTTGTCATTAAACAGATCCAAAGATCAAAGATTTACAAAGAACTCGTTGCGGGTTCCAATATGGTGACCAAAACTGAGCAAACACAACTCAACAAATTAGAGAATCAGGTCGATAATGGAGGAGGAGGAGAGTGGGAGTATTTGTGTCTTGTTAGAAAGCTCAAAGTGAGACGCTCTGATAAGGTCTTGATACATGGTTTGTCAATTTTGAACGAACAAAAGAAAAGATCTGCTCTTGGTTGTGAAGGTTTGTGCTTTTTTGGATTGTTTGACTCGTTTCGTGAAGTGGGTTTTGTTTGTTTTGGATGAATTTTTATTGATTTTGTGGTTTTCTGAATTTTGATTTGGAAAGTTTGGAGCTTGATTTTAATTTCTTTTTATTAAATAGTTGCTTAGAGCTGTGAATTTGAATTATGTGTTGAATTGGCGTTTTTTTGAAGTTCACTGGTTATGGCTTTCACTCAGATGAGCGCATTACTAGTTAGTATTAAGTCACCATGAAAATTAGATTTACAGAGTGTGAATCTTTACATGATTTCTCCAATTTGATGTGTATATGCCTTAAGTGAACATTTTCAACTGGTTTTGTTTGATGGATTTAGCCGCAGAATGTTCGAGTTAGTTTTTAATCCTCGCGGCATTGCCCGTTTGTTCTGCAACCTGTGATTTTGATCAAATGTGTAGGATAACCGAATTTCTTTTTTGATGATTACAGAGATAATTCTCCATAAATTCTCATTGCTTAACCTGTTTTTCGTTTGTTTGAAAGTAGTTCTGACTAATTGGTGCGTGTCTTTGCGCAGAGTGGACTCTTTATGAACAGGTTGCTGTTGCCGCTATGGACTGCCAATCTTTGGATGTTGCAAAGGTACTGCTTATCTGTTTTACACCCTTCTAATTAGTATTAAGTATTTATTGAATAATGTGGTGGATTTGGTGGCTGTAGAAGCATAGGTTTTCTTGAAATTTATACTCTGGATAACTCAATTTTTATGCTTGAATGGTTGTCTTTGCGAATTTTACAGAATAATTTTGCTGATTTATTTTTTGTTTGAACCATAATTGTTTTTAAACATCAAGCTTGTTTATGAATTCGATGACTGTCTGAGATATTAATTTAAGCCTTTGCTGGTTGAGGGAAATTTAACTTGACGCAGTCTTGACATTGGAATTTTGCAGGACTGCATGAGTGCATTGCGGAAAAAATTTCCTGAGAGCAAACGAGTTGGTAAGACGCGTGAACTGAGTCTTTGACAAATAAATAGAGTGGGACTTATTTTTTATTGACATTTTAAATATCGACGAAAAACTTCTTTCATGATGTGCTATGTCTATTGAAAAATAGTATATTGTCATTGGTTGCTTAATCATCTCGCTATATTTTATAACCGTTGTTCAATGCATATTTCCTTTCTTCTCTTATTGTAATATAATGAAGGGGCAGAAAATGTTTTAATCTGGCTGTTATTTGAATTCTCTGATAAAGCTACTCCGTCATTTGATCAAGATAAGATTTAGCTCGTGCCGTGCTATTGCTTGGTCATAATGTGCTTAAGAATATTACAGGAAGGCTGGAGGCGATGTTACTCGAAGCAAAGGGTTCTTGGAAAGAGGCAGAAAAGGCTTACTCTAGCCTTCTTGAGGATAACGCATTCGATCAGGCAAAACTCAATACTTTTACTGTTGTTTTGTTGATTATACAACAATTTATTGTTGCTTACCTTGCTCTTTGAAAGAGTTGATTCTGTGCGCCATTAAAATAAAATATGAAGAAACTAATTGAATTTTTAAAATGAAAGTGATTCTGTTTGTTCAGATTGTACATAAAAGGAGAGTAGCATTGGCTAAGGGACAGGGAAATATGTCAGCTGCCATTGACTGCCTCAATAAGTATCTTGAAACGTAAGGAAATCCGAACAGTCTGCATATCGCGTCATATGATTAGCTGGTGCAACACATTGTTGATTTCTTCTCTTCTGTCTGAACTTTCCATGTCGTTCTAGATTTATGGCAGATCATGATGCGTGGAGAGAACTTGCCGAAATATACGTCTCCCTGCAGATGTAATTTGTTATCCTGCTCGATTATTCTTTCTTTCAAATTCCTTGTGTTGCATCATTATCGGCTGCTCATTCTGTTCGTCTCCATGCACAAATCAGGTACAAGCAAGCAGCATTTTGCTATGAGGAACTAATACTGTCTCAACCTACAGTTCCACTGCACCATCTAGCCTATGCTGATGTAAGTTCTCCCTTCTAGTCATATTAGCTTGCTCCTAGTTTGGTAGTCCTTTGTCTTGGAATTTCGTCTTGCTTACGCTTTTCTGGCCAACAGGTTCTGTACACGATAGGCGGGCTAGAAAACCTACAGACGGCCAAGAAATATTATTCATCCACCATAGATTTGACTGGGGGAAAGAACACCAGAGCACTTTTGGGTATTTGCTTGGTGAGATTCCAACTCTCTCCCTTTTCTTTCTTCAACATAAAAAATATGTGCCAATTTGTGTTGGTAATTGGCAACATTCTCGTTGAAATTTAGTTGTTTATAAATTCTATCTTGAGACATTCTTGTCGCTGACTCCATTTTGTTTCATTCCTGAGAGCTTATGGTTTTATCATGTCAAATTTTTAGTTTTTTTTGGACAAATGTACTTGGAAGATTGTGTTCCTGAAACAAAGGTGTATGTTTCGTTATGCAGTGTGGCTCTGCCATTGCGCATCTTACGAAAGGCCGGAACAAGGAAGACAAGGATGCTCCGGACTTGCAATCATTGGCAATGGCGGCGTTGGAGAAAGACTACAAGCAGAGAGCTTCTGACAAGGTCCCATTGCTTACTTCAGCTCTAAAAAGTTTGAAGTTTTCATGATTAGTAGAAGCTTTTCTTTCTTGCCCGAACTTCCAACAGCTGATGGATGAATTGCATAACATTGGCAAAAGCTGGAAGATTCACTGCTATTCCATTTTTCATAAAATTTTGAATGCACTCATTTTTTTCTGTGATATTTTTTTCTTCCTTTTTTGTGACACAAAATGGATGATCATATCATTAAAACTTAAGCCAAACTGGCATGAATACAAGGAGTTGTATAGCCCTAAACATGGAAACCTAGAGAAGAATTTACTTCCCTCAGATGAGAATAAGCAACATGATTTACAGATCTCTTAACATAAAAACTCTTAACATTCACAATAGTTGTGAGAATATCTAATAAGATTAAACGACCATGCTGGGAATCTAAGAATTGAGAATTATTAATAGCTTTTACGGCTACTAAACTGCGACTCAATAATGAAATTTGAAGCCCTTCGCTTTTTAATCCATGTAAGTGCTTCGCGTAAAGTTAACACCTCTAATCTAATACTGCAAGGTGTCGAATATGTGGATAGTTGTGGACATTAGCTCATAAGAAGCAGCCATTATGATCTCTTCGGACTGGCAAAACTCTCCAGAATTTAAAAACACCGCAGCTTTAGCCTACTTCAGGTCACTTCCATTTCTCACAAGCAGTTAGGAAATCTAGGATCAGTACTCCATTTTTAAACATAAGCTGTATTTATTTGCCTCCAGGAGTTACTCACACCAAGGCAATGACAAGGAATCCTTTCCCAAACAAAATCTCATTTTTTGTGCTTCCACAGGCCCCCAACATATAGCAATGATGTGGCCCCATTTTTCTGCGTTGATAAGAGCAAAGATTAGGTCCAACCAAGATCAGAATGAATTAGAATTACCATGATAGCTCACCTTCTCAGCAATATCACACAAAACCAAAGAATGCAATACAGATTCCTCATCAGACTGGCAGACAGATGAGTCATAAACATGTTTCTGAACTAGCCTAGCTCGTGTTGATAAGCAATTAGTCGCAGCACGCCATACCATATTCAACATTTTCGGCACCGCCTTCATCTGCCAAAATGGTTTCCAGACCCCCCCCTTTCGCAACCTTGCTCCTTCGTCTGCCATAATCGTCTGTTGTCCCATTGCTAACGGAATAGATAATATAACATCTATATCACTTGCGTTAAAAATGGAAGAAACCCTATCGTCATCCCACTGCCAATTACCCTGCATCATCAGATCGGCAAAGCTTAAAATTCCAACCGATTCTGATTTCTGTAGCCTTTTTTAAGCATCCATGAATAGAGGAAACAAAACAATATAATGTTATTTAGACCACTGACATTGAATTAATCTCCTATAAAGATGAATGCCGAGATAATTCAGTTCTGCTTCTGTTGTCTGATAAACCGAGTAATTTAACTCTCAGGCAGACATACTAAGCAATAGCACAAGTGAAACAAAAATCCTGAAAACTTCTGCTGTTTAAATGTCAAGCCAACTTCCATTAGCCGTTGATGAAAACTTAAATCCAGTTCACATCTAAATTCTCAACGGCCAATTTGAACTTCTATAGAAGTTAAAGTTAGTTTTCACTTTTTCAGATAACAGAACAGGGAAAAACACCAAAGTTGATTAACTACAACTAGAAGTATACATTTAAATTACAGGGAATGTACCTTATAGACTTATACAACATATCTTATCTAAAGTTCTGCTAAAGATATATGCTGGAAAAAAAAAAGGCTTCTCAATAGATTCAATTGATGGCAGACATCTTACAAGAAAAATTCATGGAGGCAAGGTGAAGATGAATGCTGGTGCAGCTGTTTATGAACAAGAGAGGAAGTGCGGCCCTTACAGACACGTCTGCCAGAGAACTACCCTCAAAGGATGTTATTCATTGACTGCTTGAACCAATATCGGCAGAGGACTTATCGTTGCGGGAGGCACTCCAACGACCTAAAGGCTCAGGCTTTGAAGAAATTGGAGTCTGTCAGCTGATCACTAAGGCGTTACAGACTAACAACACACACCAGTACTGGAGATACCTGAGTTGTATTCTTGCTGACTGTAATATGCTAGCCAGGACATTTCCTTCGTGTTTTTATCTCTTACGTCAGTAGAAAAGCCAATGTAAAAGCCACATGCATTGGCCAGATCCAGCATACTTGGGACTGTTCTGCTTCTAAACACTGACATAATTTCTAAGTCTTGGTGAAAAAAAAAAAAGAGTACAGGTAAACAAGTTGACATAATTCTAAGAGACTATTATAGGACATAAGCTTTATCGATAGGTAATGATGGCATTACTCACATTCAAGAATATGTTAAGCCTTTAGCCAACATAACACCAAGCAAGTTGGTGATTCTCAGAAATTATTGCTTGGCGGGCTAAGAGAAGGGAATGGTGGGACAGACCTTAGAATCAACTTTCTAGTTTTCTTCCAAGGGTTCAATGAAGCAGATTCTTGATGAGGAGGAGAAACCCTTTTGCTATTTGGAGAAGTTGACTTCACCCCACTTGTCGGTGAATACTCGTTGGTCAGAATCTCAGGAGTTTCATCTTCTGGAATTGCTTGAAGCTGTGTTTCAAATTTTGGTTGGCGACATAAAAGGTCAGCTCTGAGCTTCTGACCAGTCACTATTTGAATTGATGGACCAACAGCAGAACGTGAAGTCCCCGTGAATTGCTGACCAATCGTAATTAGAGGTCGAATTGATGGCCTGAAAAGTATGCCGAGATTGCTCATTACAAAAAGTTATGTGAATAATATCCACAGCTACAGTGAAACTATAACTAGAATACCTGGCATTGTCAGAATGTATAGAATGATCCAGATTTTCATCAGCACCATGTTTCATCATCTCATGTTTTAAGCTTATGTCAGATGCATCTCTATCACAAGCTTCAGATTCTTGACCTTCATTAGTTTCAACTCCTACACAAAATGAGGTACATAATATATCCATCCACTGATAGAAAGAAGCATGATTTCAAACACAGATACAGAAAAAAAATTGAGAAAACAAGCTACATAAAATCGGATACTCAAATCACTAATTTGTATAAAGCTTAACAAATGCAATGAACTCACCATTCCTGGTCCCAAAAGTATTTTTACAACCTTCGCACCTACAACCAGACGAGCAACCGACACCGCCCTTTACAAAGAATAGAATTTTCATATTAGAATGTTTAAATAAGTTGCACAAAGAGAGTGGCAGGTGCAGAAACCTGGAAGCATTCACAATATTTCTTCAAACAACTTGATTTTTTACAGTTGCATCCTCGTTTATGTCTAGCTGAGGCTGGAGTTTTGTTGGTTTCATCCTGCATGAAACATGAACAGCTAGCTTCAAACACATTTAATCAAGAAATTAAAATCAGAGAAAAAACATGATTTCACTATGAGAATAACATAGACTCTGTTTCCTTCAGTCCTTATTGTGGAAGCTATTAAGCATCGGATAAAGCTCATAGATGAAGCCACACTATGCAATGGATGAAATCAAGACAGAAAAAAGAGTCTGTTCTTATGGTAACGACTCCTATAAAAAGCCAAGAACTCAAGAAAGTTTTCATACCCCAAATTCAGAAAAGGATTCGGCACTCATGATTACTTTTGGAGCAAATGCAAGAGGGTTGCGAGATTCTATCTGTCTGCGAGTCTCCAGAACAGTGTCTTCATGAGCAGGCTTGTTGAAACAGTCTTGACAAGAACAGGGCTCAATACAATAGAGACCAGCAGCAAAACATTCACAATAGCTGTTTAAAGCAACATCATAATAACTTTAGTAAAGCAAAACCAAAAGTATTCAACTCATATTCAACAAAGGCATTGAATACCGTCGTGCAAGATGAGCGTAACATCCTACACATTAGAATCAATGTTTATCAATTTTCTTTACTCAAAGGTTTCCAGTCTCTTAAACTTGTTTTTCCGAGCAAAAAAAAGAATATCCAAAGCAAGTCAATTTCTGTGGGCATTTGAACAAATATGTCATAAATTACTGAATATACACTTAAGACAAATGAATGAACTCACAGTTTCAAGCATTTCGACCTCTTACAGTTGCAGCGCTTACATGATGCTCCAGCATTTTCAATTTGGGGTCTGCAATGTGCTCAAAAGTCATTACAAAATCAAATAATATTTGTGAAGCAATCTCAGTTCAATGAGAATTCGGTCACGTGTTAATATATACCCGTTTGTTTTAGGGCTGCTAATGTCTTCACTAGCACCTGTTGGCGTTTGAGTAGCATTTTCAATAATCCCGTCTTTTTTGACAAAAGGAACCAAATCTAACTCTGCAAAGGTTAAAATTAACAATATATTACAATAAATTGATCAGATGTCAAAGAAATCGGAGGAATAGGAAGCTAGCTTACTTGATTGTTTATCTACAGAACTTCCAGTATCAATTTTGACACTTTTACCGTCATTTGTCATAGTTGCAAGAGAATTCAAGTGCAAACCAAAGCCCCTTCCAGACAACATACATAAAGTGCTGGCCTTCCCAGTCTTGCCAGGAATTGAATAATTCTCCACGTTAGCAGCTACAGAATCTGACTGCGATGAAACTGAAAAACCACCATTGAAGCTGCATGCTGGTTTCTTTTTATGAGCACCAGTCATCTCAAAAACCAGGCACCGCCTCCGTATTTTGTTCTGTCATTTGGAAACAAGCTAAAGGAAGTTAAACCAATGATGAATACTATAGGTGGATGAAGAATACTGCAAACTGAACTATAATGTCTAGGAAATAATAAATCTGTGATTCCAATTGGTACCGCAAGATATCCAAGAAGGTCCACTCAGCTTATGTGGCAACCCAAAGGTCCAGACAACTTAATATGATAGAACAAGATCACTGTAATAGTTTGTGGATTCAAATTTAATCTTGCATATACCTTGCACCCAGATTGGCAGCACTTTTTCCCCTTGAGATCGGTTTTTGGAGTTGCCTGGCTAACAATTGCCTTATTCAGTAGAGTACCAGAGAATGTAGGCGGTACTTTGTCATCTCTCTCTTCTTTGAATTCTACTGATTCCTCTATTGCATTGTAGGAATCAACACAAACAATAGTTTCCAAATTTTCCGAATCACCAGTATTGTCCTGTGGGATTTCCAAAACATTTGTAACGAAAGAAATGGTCCCAGGATCCACCATTTTTTGCTCCTCAAAGTCTTCCTCAACAACTGAGGAATCAAAGGTCAAGACATCGGAGGCATCAGAGAGCAAAGTCACCCAATCACCCTCTCCGCCATCTTCAACCTGCTCCAACGCAGATATTTTACGCAAATCTTTCTCACACGTATATGCAACAGACATGTCATTGCCATTTCCTGCCACTGCCACTTCAGAATCTGTACTTGTGCCAATGTGAGGCACCACAGTTCCATCAGGGCTGTCACAATCGCATCTTAAGCCTTTTGGCAATTCGATTGCTAATTCCAACACTTCACCACTTGGATGCACAACATTAACATTATTATCCAAACTCACACGACCTTCAGCACATAAATCAGATAATTTACTGCCTTCAACATTATCTTTACTTGTAGCATTATCATCTTTCCTCTTAGTAACCTCAGTTTTAGATAAATCCGAGGATTGCAGCCTAACAACATAAACAACACCGTGTAAGAAAACCAAGCCATCATTTTCAACTTTAACATAACAATAACCAGCACACGCAAAATAATTCCTCTTTCATTACCTTTTGATAAGAAATCTAGTGGTCTCACTATGTGAACTAAGCTGCGGCGAAGCAAAAACCGAGGGAGGAGATTGAAAAGATAGTGAATTGAGAGGCGCTTCGACGTTAATCGATTTAACAAGATCAATTGGCGAGAGATTATTGATGTAATTAAATACGGGAGAATCCTACAAAAAGCAGCACTCATATAATTAACATTCAACACAGAACACAACAAAACTACTCAATTAAACAAACCAAACCCAATCATAAATCACTCAAAACAAGCAAAAGATTCAACTTTTAAGCAACAAAACACAAAAACAATAAAACAAAAAACTCAATTTCCGTGCAAACATTGACCACACAAAAGCAAAAGATGCAACATTTACATGAAACAATGCTAACAGCAAAAAAAAAACCCAAAAGGAGATAAAACTAGGGTTTGACCTCAAATTGGGAAAGAGAAGAGGAGGATTGGTTTTTATTGGGTGTGGTGAGGTCCATGGGAACTCTGATTCAGACGGTTGAATCTACATTGAAACAGAGAATGTGTGAACTAAGAAAGTTGAAATGGAAAAGAAAGAGGGAAATGAGAGTGAGTTGAGTAAGAAGTAAGTGGCAGTGACGAGAGGGAGAGTTGAACACAAGTAAAGAAAGAGTAAAGTGGTAAGAGAGGCGGGAAAGAGTGGGGATTTGGTTTTGTTTTGTTTTGGGGTTAGATCAGAGGAGTTGAGGTAGCCCTAAATAATGTTGGTTTCCGGTTATTTACGTTACCTACTATGGTCCCTCCATTAGCTGGCCATCATTTTCTTCTCCATTCTTTTTTCAATCTTTCTTTCTTGTAAGGTGTGAACGAGTAGAGATCTTCTAAACGAGTCGGTTTATGAATAAAATATTAAAGTTTTTTCAGTTCAATTAGGGGTGCTAAATCGTTTGGAATCACTGGTTTCGGTTTGTAACTGGCGGTTTATTACTTGAACCGGAACCGGGTCTAGCCGATTCAAGGAGGTTTGGTTCCGGTTCGACGGCTCAGGTTCAATTTTCCTTTAAAAATTAACCGAATTGCTGGATCACGGTTCCATGATTCATGGAACCAGAAATAGAAATGGTCGATTTCGGTCATGTTTCGAAACCGATGGTTTCGATTTTGGTTCGTCTATTCTAATTCAAATTTTACACCTCCAAACTAAACTCAATGAACAACAGTATTTTACGCTCTCGTATACCAGTAAGAGATACAAATACGATTTACGGCTCCATGATTTATGAAACTGACCTGAATGATTCCGACGTTTCAGTTCTGAAAGGGTCAGAATGGAAGGTTTCAATTCGCAAGTTCAAGTTTAATTTTCCAATAAAACGAACAAGAACGGTTCAAAGTAGTGAATTACCAGATCACGGCTCCATGATTCGTAAAATCAAAGAAGTTCTTGTTCGCCAATTCCGGTTCAATTTTTTCACCTATACATGAAAATATCAAAATGAACGGAAATTTAAATTCATGACAGTTTCAACAAAAGGAAATCTCAGAAGCAAAGTCATAAAGGAGAAGAACAATCTATCAGAGAGGTGCTGTTTTCCTGGTCATCGTTGAATTGTGTACAACAACAATTTAATCAGTTCAAGAAACAATAATTCTTCTACCAAGAAGCTGATATTTCACTCTAAATCTATCCACTTAACTACAAAATAATGCAACCAACGTATCCAACCTAAGCAAAAAACAAAATTCTTCTCCCGCCAATACAATCAAAGAATATGAATAAGCCTACGTGTCGAGTTATATTATACACCTGTTGCTGTTATTCTACATTATGTGCAAAGCAAATATCTTGTTTCTGCAGATGCAGCTACAACTGTGGCGTTTGAGTTGGCGTCATCGCGTCCAGGTCGACTCGTGTTTTGATAGGTTTTAGCTTGATCCCTAAACTTTCCGGAGAGAGAAGTTCCGGCGCTATGCAGGACCAGCCAGAGGGACTGACGGGATTCGAGCCGTTGCTTGAGGATGTAGTGAATTGTGTTTGTCTGTGGAATCCGAAGCCCATCAGGAAGAACTCGATCGGAACTATCATCGCATATGGGTTCTCCTCTGTTACTAATGAGCCACATGCTTCAACCTGTTACAGATAAAATAAGTTCTCAGATCGACTGCTAAACCTGGAGATCAAAGTGAAGCAACTTCGTTGAACTTCAGCACAACGGGAAAACTAAGATCATCGATTCATCGTCTTAAATTTTTTTTCTTTCCTTTTCCAATTGCTGCTTATGACGTGATACAAAGACAGAATTTCACAAGGAAGAATACGGTAAAACCAGTCCCCGCATGCCAGAATTTAAATTATATACCCCAAAGAAGTTATAAAATGAAACAGCTACAAAAGGAGAGAAAACAGAATCAAAGCCAACTCACCTCCACCAAAGCACATTTTTTATTCCCCATTTTGCCACTCATAAAGACAGATTCATCACGGAATTGGCTACTGTCGCCTACAAAAATAAGGGTTTTGCATGGCAAATCCTTCAAGTTCTCCGTAAGATCACGCCTTCTGCTGCAAACAATTAATAATTAGTAGTGATGAGCATTATTATAAGATTCACGGTGACGGTGATACGATAGCATGATATGACAAAGAAAAACTCGTTTCCCATGACTTATTTTGGTAGAAGGTCCTCACAGTAAGCAATGTCGAATTCAAATGGCAATAATCAACCATGAAAATAAATATAAGACTCAAAAGAAAAATAATTAACCAATTCAGGACACAATAATTGGGATATATTAAGAACTAAGAAGCAACAAGCACTCACTCATTAATTGCTTGAAGAAAGCGCATTACATTCAAACTTTGTCTTTCGTCCAGGAGCTGCAGCCACATATTAAAAGAGATCAAGACCAATTAGGCTCATAAAAGAAAATATTAAACATATTATGGTTCATAAAGTTAAATTAAAATTGAAAAATTATTTTATTAAGAAAATAAAGTATTGTGTTTAAAAACAATTTTCTGCTTTCTAACAAAGTATCAAATAGTTATTGTAAATTTTTGAAACATAGCCATTGTCTAACTCTTTATAGCCTACAACCAAGGAAACTTTGTGTTTCTTACCCGTATGCAGGCTTGTATGATGTCTGGTTCAGCTCCGTGCTCACCAAACCGAATCTCCTGGGGTCAAATATTTAGTTTATAATTTATTCCGATATTAAAAATTGATCCGACTTTGAGGTCATTAATTGTACCTTACTGAAGTACCGTTGAAGAAGACACTCCTTCAGAACATCACACATTCCGTAGAAGTATAATAAGTTCATCAAGACCTGAAAAGTAGACACGAAGCTCAGACAAAATTCTCACTACACATGTATTTTACTCTATATCCCCCTAACAGTTATTTCTTTTCTTAATTATGATGATTTCGAAACCAATAAAGAGAAATAAAGAACAGAACAATAAAAATCAAGATGTAACTGGTCAGTTCTAGATAGAAAATGAAACCTTATTGTAGAGCCATTCAGTCCATGAAGGAGCTTTGCAAATTGGGGAAACAAGAATCAAACCAAGAACCCGTTCCTTGTGCTTCAACTACAGCAGAAAATGACACAGCAAAAAAAGCCATTAACTAGAATTTAGAAATTAACAAAACAGAAATGAACGAGGTAACCGACTTTTGCAAACTTACCGCAAAAAGTGTAAGGATATAAGCACCTGCTGTCACACCTAAGCACATGACTTCTTTCAGCCTGAATTAGCGAGGCAGGAAAGCTTAAACAAACAATAAACAACATTCTCTACAAAAAATTCACAGTTGACTTATTATTTGCTCAAAATGAGTGTGCATTATGGAAAATAACTACAAGCAAAAGCAAGCACATCGGCGGTTTCACAAAACAGTTTTTGTTGTATTCTAGAATTGGCTTCATTATGTTAGATATCCATAACAAAGCTACCAAAATCTACTAATATAGATAGAAACAAGGAATACTGGCAGTAAACTCTAAGCAAAATCTACTAAGAACTCTTCAAACAAGCAGGTTTACATACCCAAAGTAATCAAGCACTTCAGCAACCTGGTCTGCCAAGTCATCCACACTGAGCAAAGGAGCATCTGAAGAAATCGCATCAGCTCCTAACTGCAAGAACACTTGAGCAAAAGGGAAAAAGAAAAATTACTATCACTCGAGATTAGATTGCCGCTTCAAATAATATCAATTAGAAAAACTGAACAACATTCATAATCTTCTAGCACCGACCTCATGTCCCGGCGCATCAATGTGGTAAATGCAGAAGTTCTGAAGCAACAACGAAGCAGCTTCTGGGCAGAAAAAGAGGCCTTGGAAGCACGACATGTCTAAAGAACCAAAATCAACAACACATCAAATTGGTCCATATCACAAATTGAAAATTCCATTTCTTCACTACAATACAAAAATACACAACATCTCACGAGAACCAATAAAACACACTAAGCATTAAAATTTGTATTAAACTAAGCAACCCTTTACAGAAACTAACAAAAAAGACTCAATCTTTCCAAACCATTTCTCAAATTTCATCGACTAAACGAATAAAGCCTTAATCTTTTCGCATAAAACACCTATTCCAATAACAAATTTTTAAAAAATATAGATATAAACAAAGATACATACAATTAAGACCAACATCTGGGTAAGTAATCAAAGCAGGCTTTTCCTGATCACCACAAATATACACTGAAATACTTCCTCTACTTGTCTTCGCTACAGATACCTACATTCACAGATACACACTGTAATTTTTACTATTTCTTTCGATATATAATTCGGTAATAACTGAATTATTTAGTTAAAGAAACTAACCTTTTCTCCGAATGAAAGCATGCCAATGTCAATTGACACTGAGTCACTCGACTCGCCCATGACTCAGTTCTTCCTCCTCTTCTTTGTATTATGTTTTCACTCTCTTCTCCAAGTTATTTTTTTATTTTCTATTAACTCCAAAATGACTAAAATACTCTCGTTTCAGAATATAATTACAACAATTGCCATTCTTATTTTACTAAATGACAATTTTGTTCTAAGAATAAGTCACGGGAGTAGGCTCTATTGGGCCACGTGAAGTGACCGTTGGGAGGGAGGTAACGGTCGGTTGAAGGGTATTTAGGGGAGAAAGAAAATGGAAGGGCAGTAGAGAGTGATGGGATGAAAACGACGTCGGATAAAATAAAAATGTCAATATTGCAGGAGCATATTACAGCTGTATGCCACCTGGAAGCCGCAAAAGAGCATGCTCGAATGAGTTAATATATTATAGTGCGCCAGCTCACCACCGTCCATGCTTACTCACTTAATTATCATTTTAGTGTGAGATAATGGGGTGTTGGATAAGATAATCCAAAATTAAAAATGAAAAAGATATATTGAGGTCGGTATTTAGTATACTCGTCAATTCTTCAGCTCGAACATACTTCGCTATGCAAAAGTATATAAACAATATTGGAAAAATTACAGGAATGCACAAATTTGTGTTTAAAATGATAGGAATGTCAGCTAAGTTTGTTCATTTATGTTAGTGCCAATTAAAGTTTAGGAAATATGAAAATGTTGGATTTTGAGTTTGCAATTATAAAAATGTCAGGATATGTTTAGTGTTCATCATTGTTCATTATTGTTCATATATGGAGAATAAAAAATGACATTTTTATATTTATAAACATGAAATCTAGCATTCATATAATTGTGAACTAGAATTTTGTCAATTAACAAAAATCAACAAAAAAGAACAAAATACATTGACATTCATATCATTTCAAAGTAATTTGTATAATTGTCTCAACAAATATTATATAATATAGTGTAAAATATTACAATTCCTTAAATATTATATAATATAGTGTAAAATATTACAATTTTTTCGTCCCATAAAAATAGGTTATTTTAAATAAGCTGCGATAATTAAGAGACATATTAGTTATAAGTGATAGTTAACATATGGTTATACGATATTATACTTATTTAATAAATTCTTTTAATTGGATAATAAATAATTGAATGAATAATTCTACATTTTTATAAAATATGTAACTCTTTATACCATTCATCTTAGTTTTTGCAACTTTCATGACACAATTTGAATTAAGATATTACTTCACGTCAGTTTTCTTTCACCATAATTTAAATCTAATTTCTAC
>CANYCX011185220.1:0-13270 GCA_948193385.1 Breynia disticha f. nivosa
TAATATAGTTTAATGTAGTGTCCTTGGTTCGTACAAATAATATAAAACACATTTTTAATAGCAGAATTTCTGTTTAAGTATTTCCTAAAATTTTTTTTTCTATTTGGTAATAAAAATGTCAGCCTTAGTTGGGGGTTTGACCAAAAAAAAAGACTTCTTTTCAATAACAACTTCTGAAAATAAATTTATTTTAATCTTAAATCATCAACTCTACTACTAAAAATGAGTTTCTACCATTTTTTTACAAATCAAAAACTCTTGCTTGAACTATAGTACAAATGTTAAGTATTAAATTAGACAAAAAAATTGAAACCAATATTATACTTTAAATAAAATATTTAACCCAAAATTAAACTTTGTCCCAAAACAAACTTTGAAGACGACTTAATAATAATATATAGTTTCCAGTGTACGGAAAGCGAGTTCAGTCAAACAGGATGGTCTGCCCATACTTGGAGATCTTTATATTATTGAACATCCTCTGTAAGACCAGTGAAGTTACTAATTCTACATGTCTGAAATAATAATTACAACCAAGAAGAAGAGACTGAAGATTCCTTTTAATGATCTTTGTTCTTCATCTTTTTTCCGGAAAAATATATTTATTCAATTCTAGAATTTGGCTTTGCTTGCAAGAATGAAGCCAAAAACTTGGCAGAGAGATGTTGCAGAATCAAAAAAATCTCTTTACAGAAATGATCAAACTTTTCAAATAATAGGAAATGTAACATCAATTTGTATTTTCAACTCCATGATATCTTCCTGCTTTTATGTAGCTATTCATGCTACTATCAGTTCATGTTAGAGTTCTGCCAAAAAAACAACATAATGGTTTATATTTATTTATTTTAAATGAAAAAAAAGAGTGGCTAGACAAATTAAGTTGTTAAACAGTGTCTGATATTATAGTAGTAAGGCAGTGTCATAGTCATTCTTTTTCTTTCTTGTAGTTGCCCCAATTTAATGCATCTTGTCTTTTGCTTTCCATTCCTCTTCACTTAATCTCTTTTGCCTCCTTTTCCTCTAGTATTCTTCATTCTTTTGTCACTGTGTTTTTGCAGTTTTCTCTCTCTTCTTCAACTAGGGTTTCATTCACACACTCTCTCATCTCTCTCACATCTTATACTTGAAAGGAAATTTTTGCAGCTTTCAAGTGGATCATGCATAGTCTTTTTCCTGGGGAAAATCATTCTTGAAAGAAACCTAGTCATAAAACCAACAAATTAAAAAGCGAAAAGGTAAGTACAAACATAAACATATACACAACACAGTTCAGATTTCTTTTTCTCATTGCTGATATCTATTTTTGTATGATCTTCTATCCCTATTTGTATCTACTTCAAAAAAAAATAAAGAATCTGCACATTCAAATTTCTATATATAATACTAGAAATTGTTGGTGATAAAGAAAATGAAAACAGACAGGAAAGAGAAATATGGTCAGAAATTAGGGTACTGTTGAGTCTCTATTGACCAAATTCACAAGGATGCAGACATAAGAAACTACCACTGGTTATTGAGTCTTGATAGTTTATGTTACCTAACTGTTTGTTTTTTTGTATGTGTTTCCATACATATTCTTTGAAATGATGTTCAGTTTTATATATATAAAAAAATTCTGGTATGATACATTAATATTGTATATGCAACATGCATTTATTTCCTTTTCTTACAGTTACTCCGAAATTCAAGAAAGACTGCTTTGCAGGCCCATGGAGTACACAAAGTTTGAATTATTAGACTGAGGGATTTGGTTTGTAATTGAATTCATAATTCATTCATGCTTCAGAATCGGAGAATAAATGTGGTGCCTTGCTAAACTGAATTACAGAGAAAGTGTTTCAGTTACATCTAGCAAATAGAATTCAGTTCTGTTAAAACCTTTGATAATTTCAGTTCAAGAAAATGTTTCATGGGCACATGCAAAATTTCAAGTTTTTGTTCTAAAATTTTCTATCAGATCAATAGTTAATTCTGTATTATGACCTATAAATTTATCCAGATTTTTCTTAGCAAATTGTCACTCTTGAAGTTTCATTCATCTAAAACACCAAAGAAAGTCTCAGGAAAAACCTTGTGAAATAAACTCGGCACCTAAGATGTTTCAGTTTGTTTCCGAATGCCTTTGTTTCTTAATAGATTAAAATCTGTATTTGATAGGGAAAAGAATGTGTTACACTTCGAAATGCTTCATCAAATATCAGTTAATGGAAAATATTCAACAGTTTGATTCCTTGCAGCAATATGGCTTCCACTAGCTATTCCAACTCTCCATGTGCTGCTTGCAAGTTCTTGAGAAGAAAATGCATGCCAGATTGCATATTTGCACCTTATTTTCCACCTGAAGAGCCTCAAAAGTTCGCAAACGTTCACAAGATATTTGGAGCAAGCAATGTAAGCAAGCTCCTCCATGAGGTTCTTCCTCACCAAAGAGAAGATGCAGTCAATTCTCTTGCTTATGAAGCTGATGCTAGGATCAAAGATCCTGTTTATGGCTGTGTTGGAGCTATTTCAGTCCTTCAAAGGCAAGTTATCAGACTCCAAAAGGAACTCGATGCTACAAATGCTGATATAATTAGGTACGCTTGTAATGATCATCAACAAATGTCTGCAACTTCACAGTACGGAAGAAGAAATACTGTTCATGGTGGAGGCTCTAATTATGATCAAGGTTCTGATTTTTTTAATCCTTCTCAATGGAATAATGACTCTTGTGATAACCACAGAGAATCAGGGTGTTGATGTTGTGGGAATTTGCTTAATTAATCTGTGTAAAACTGAGAATGTGCAATCACAATTAGTTAAGGGAAGGTGATCCCCTTTCTAGGGTTTCTCATATGTGGAAATAATTGCTTTTTATCATGGTGGAGATGGAATTTGTTAGCTTGTAGAAAATTTTCTACAGGGAATAAGATATGATTTTAGCTTGTACATTAAGTATCCATTACTTTTACTTCGCCTTCCATAAATTATATTTTTTATTTTTTAAATAAGGTTCTATTTATTTAGCAGAAATGAATTCTTTGAAAAAATATTTATTTATAGAAAATTAAATTCTAAATTTTTTTTTCAGAATTTTGTTTTTTTTTTTTGCTTCTTATTATTGAAGAATAAGATGGAAATTTTTTTATGTTTGTTTTGAGAAAAGAAAATATTTTTTGACACTTATTAATTCAAATTAAAAATATACTTTTATAATTAACATGGAAGAAATTATTTTTTTATTCTTTAAGTAATTAATTTTTTATTTTCAATTGTCCATATTTTTTTGTTATTTATATTAATAAATATTTTCATTAAAAATTTCTAAAAAATCTGAATATAATAAATACACTAATATGTAGTAATTATATAAAGAGAAAGAGAAAGGAAAATGTTTTTTCGTTATTCAAATAGGAGAACATTTTCCTTAGTTACATGGGAATCTATTTTCTTGTTGACTTTTAACTTATTTTCCGTTGACTTGTTTTCTAATTGTAACAAACATTGGAAAATTCGGAAAATATTTTTCGAAAAAATATTTTCCTGTAGACAAACGGAGCCTAATTTTCAATTGAAAGTACTCTAATATCACACTTTTGCAAGTTTATTGAATATGACAATGTGTCGTTTATCCTTTTCTATTTTTTTTACAAGTCTTTTATAGGTTGTATATTTTGATTACATAAGAAAGTTAAAATAATTTAAAGCTTTAAATCCAGATATGTAAACCCTAAACCTATTATACTTGGTTAAACGTATTGAAATCTTTCACATTGAACATTTAAATGTTGAATGTTGAATTCAAAGTCAGCGATAATAGAAATCACACTTGGAGTCTCTCCATCATTTTTTTTATAAATAGGCTTTTTACTCCTTATTCAACGTATGCACTAAGCATCAGAGTGTAAATGGAGGATCAAACTCTCGACTCTCTAACTTCGTTTTTTTTGTAGATTATATTCAAGGAGCGGCAATTAGTTTTCATTATTGTTCTCAGGCAGCAACAACATGACACTGTTTGTGGGAATTTAATATTCATCGAACGAGAAAAGTTATGTTACTTTACTCTTTGCCGAGATTATACAAGAACAATCTCAATTAGGAAGCCACCAGGAAGGAGACCAGGAGGAGAACAGATGCTCAAGCCTCTCTTAAGCAGGGACCACTGGGGCTCCTACTCCCCCAGCTACTATAGATCCTCATTGAAATGCTAGTAAGAGGAGACCCAAAGATTTCTTCGCCAATTATTGAAGGCAAGGACATCAACTCCTCAAATGAATCTGCCTCAAGTGATGCCAACTAGCACTGTTGAAGCGCAAGGGATGCATATAGGGAGTCAACCCTATATTCAACATGACTAAACAAACAATGATGGTGAGAAGCACTTCCACAGTGGGACATGAGACTGCTAGAGAGGAAGGGATGACTCTTCCCTAAATACCACCAAGATATCATTAAGTGGTAGGAAGCTCTCGAAGAGAAGTAAAAGTAATAAAGCCAAGAGCATGTTGGACATTCATCACTAAAGAATTCAACAGTGTGAGGAAGCTCGTGAACAACATCATGGGCAATAAAAAGCTCGAGGAAAAAATTCAGGAATCAAACGACATCAAAGTCTCTTTCACTAAGAAGATAATAGAAGAGTCACTCCTATTAAAGTTCAAAATCCTTCAACTTCCTTCTTTCACAGGGAAGGAAGATCTCATAAGCATATGCAGATTTATAAGGCCATAACAATGTTACACAGATGAAAAGACACAATAATGTGTAGGGCCTTTTTAATCATGTTGAAAGATGTGGCGTATGATTGGTTCAACGGTTTAGACAAAGCCTTGGTGTCTTCCTTCTCCAGTTAAAGAAAATATTTGTCAATACGTTTAAAATCAATTGTAAAAGAAGAAAGGATGTTAATTATTAACTAAGTGTTAAATAGGGAGAGAATTGTCTTTATGACAATACATTGACAAATTTCAGAATAACACTAGAGATAAAGGAGTTGTAACCTAGAGTTTCCATCATAGCAATGTTACACATTTTTGCTCGAGCAACCTAAGGCCTTGATTTTTTCATTATAGCAAATAAGTATGTAGTGCAGGCAGAAATGTTGAAATTGTAGGTTCCTTTAGAGAAGAGAGGGAAAACAAACAAAAATACAGATTGGAAGAATCCTCAAGGAGGAATAACAAAGGGATTAGCTTCATTAGATCTATGAAGCAGGATTTCAAAAACTACACCTCTTAAATATACCCATGGAAGAAATCTTGGCATATATAAAACACAAAGGACTAATTCACTTTCATCTTAAAGCAAAGAAGATGATGGGAAAAGATACAGATGCATATTGTGATCTCCATTGAGTGCATGGACACTTTACTAAAAGATGTCAGGATTTGATGAACCAAATCAAAGTCTTATTTAGGGAAAGAAAGATTCAAAATATTGGAGTTAGAGTAAATAATTCTAGTAGTCACAAATTTAATGAATTGTCATTAGAATAAAAATATGTTGTACTGCAATCTCGTCAATGGAAAAACAATAATTTTTTTAAAGTCTTAAGACTGAATCATTATGAACTTCACTATGTTGATTCTTCTACATTCCTCTATTACTTAGACTATACGTATGATCGGTAAGTGCAAAACCTTATAAGCCATCATCAAAAGGAGTGGTTAGATAAACCTATACTTAGAACATTTAAAAGTATAAGATCCACTCTAGCCAATGAAAGGAAAGAAGAAATCCTCAAGCTTGTTCTAGCCAATGAAAGGAAAGTAGAAATCCTCAAGCTTGTTGAGATGTATGTAAAAGCTATATGATTTGTCAAAATATTATCAAGGCAAGTAGAAATCCTTTACCTAAGAGTTGCTTAAATCAAGTAGAAATCCCTAATCTTTGAATTGTTAAAATAAATAAAGGTAAGTAAAAATTTCTAAGCTTGCTAAAGATGCAAGTAAAAACTTTGGGACTTATTAAAATTATTCTAAGGCAAGTGGAAATCCCTAATTTGGGACTTGTTTAAATCAAGTGAAAATCCCTCATCTTGGACTTGTCAAAATGAAGGAAGAAAAGAAGAAATTCATGAGCTTGCTGAGATGCAAGTAGAAACTCATGGACTTGTTAAAATCACTTCAATGCAAGTAGAAATCCTTAACTTGGGATTTATTTAAATGAGGTAGAAATGTTTAAGCTTGCTAAGGATGCAAGTGAAACTCTATGACTTTTCAAAATCATTCCAAGGAAAGTAGATATATCTTATTTAGGACTTGTTTAAATCAAGTAGAAATCCCTCATCTTGGACATTTCAAAATGAAGGCAAGTAAAAATCCTTAAGCTTGCTAAGATGCAAGTAGAAACTCTAAGACTTGTCAAAATCATTCTAAGAAAAGTAGAAATCTCAAATTTAGGACTTGTTTAAATCAAGTAGAAATCTCTCATCTTAAACTTTTCAAAATGAAGGAAGGTAAGTAAAAATCCTTTAGCTTTATGATATGCAAGTAGAAACTCTGAGACTTGTCAAAATCATTCTAAGACAAGTAAAAATCTCTAATTTAGGATTTGTTTAAATCAAGTAGAAATCTCTCATCTTAGACTTGTCAAAATGAAGCAAGGCAAGTAGAAATCCTTTAGCTTTATGATATGCAAGTAGAAACTCTGGAACTTGTCAAAATCATATCAAGAGAAAACGCATAGTGGATCGCCCGTACTACTTGTACCTTGTTGATTTTTGCTTACCAATTCCAGAAATCTTTAGACTTGGACTTGCCATTGCAAGTAGAAATCCTAGGACTCAGAACATACAAGTGACTTCCTATTCAATCCCGGGAAACACTAGTGCAAAAAAATGAAGACGCCTTTAAAAAAGTTAGTGAAACGTCTAAGCAAATGGAATGAGGAGAAAAAGGACTCATAATAGAAATGGATACTTTACGCTGCTCTAATTGCTTCACAATAAGACCATTTGCACAAGCAAGAGTATCATCGTTAGCAAAAATGATTTTCGAGCTAACAAGATTTTTTTCTCAAAAGTAACCCTCTATTAGAAGAATAATCTCTTAACTAAAGTCAAATTTAACATGACTAACAAGACTAAGTGATAGTGATTGAAGAATAAGTTGCATCATTTAAAGTCTCACATGCAAAGTCTCAATCTCCTATAGTGATAATCACTGTCGACAGAAATGAGAAAAAATCTTAGATGCATCAAAGTACCCCTACAGTTTCTTACTTCACTTGGAGAGAGGATAAACAATGGAAAACACTTGATGTACTTTTAGTATGCATAGTAAAAAAGATGAAGAGCAACAATCTACCTAAGTAACAGATGAAAACAACCACAAAATTATATGCTTATAGCTTATAGAACCTTCAAAGAGCCAACTGAAACAACAATAAATAAAAAGATAGGTAAGAGAATAACATATTGTTATGAAGAAAATAGATATAAGAATTTCGTGCCAACAAGAAGAAAAAAACATGTTATCATCAATATAAGATATCACTGCGCCAAGAAGAAAAAAAACATATCGCTCCACCACGAAAAAAATATCTTAATGAAGAAAGCGATATAATAATTTCACACTGCGAAGAAGAAAAACTCATCATTATGAAGATAATCAATATAAGAATATCACACCATGGAACCACCGTTATGGAAGAAAATTGGTGAAGTACATGAAACCACCATTATGAAAGAAAATTGGTGAAGTACATGGAACTGTCATTATGGAAGAAAATTGGTGAAGTACATAGAATCTCCATTATGGAATAAATGGTTAAGTACATGGAACCTCTATTATTGAAAAAAAATTGGTAAAGTACATGGAACTGTCATTATAGAAGAAAATTGGAGGCGAAAAGGAACAGTCATCATGGAAGAAAAATTAGTGAAGAATATAACATCACCAACATGAAGAAACCAATAGCAAAATTAATTGAAGAACAAAGACTGAAGAAAATTCTACATACCTTAAGACCAAAAGAATCACCAAGAATTCCAAAAAGAAACCAAAAGAGTTTTGAAAAGTAAGGTTTAAGAAAAATAATATGCAAACATGTTTATGTATTAAACCCAATATAGCTCTAGAAGGGGAGTTGAATAGAGCTATAAGATGGATGGAAAATTTTGCAAAAAAGTTTGCAGAATACAAAGAACAAACACGATTTATAATGGTCTGGCAAACACCTACGTCCACTACCTAAGCTCATCACTTAGGATTTTCCAACTCTTCCACTATCATTTCAATTTTGAAGGTAAGTGAAAATTTTTTACAAACACTTGATTTACAGTTCAAGATACTTTACAAGAACGAAATGATTTTTTGCTGAAGTCCTACCAAGAACAACTTGATTTACATCTCAAATTCTACCTTGAACAACTTGAATTATGGCTCAAGTTCTATTGAGAAAAACTTAATTTTTGACTCAATTTGTACGTATAAAATATGATGTATATTTTTTAAGCTCAAAATAAGATGGAAATTTTTTGTTTCTTTTGATATTTGTCTTAAAGAAGATAGCTATGAATATTTGTGTTTACACCAAAACTAATTTTGGTCTGTATGCAGAATTAATCATATGAGCACAATTATCGATACAAATTTTTGCCCATTCCAAAAAATAAGACAGGAAAATATTACAGTAATCAAGGTGCCAAAAAAGGAAGCAAATCAAATATAAGGATAATATTTTATTGGTTAATCAAGGAAAGAAATATATTCACTAATCAGGAGGATATTCAATCTACTGTCAAATATGAAGATGCCTATAATGCAGAGACAATGAAGCTTAAAGGACAGAGATTCAGACAACAAAAAATCTCCAACTTTTATGTTACTTTTCATTTTATCATCTATATTTTTGTTTACGTCATATTTTTATCATTCTGTCAGCTCTATTTTCATTTATTGTTTTCAATTATTTTTTTTGACAATTTGAATATCATTGAGTCAAGGACCCTTAGAGAAATATCGTCCTAATTTTTCAATATACAATCATTTGTTTAGAATTTAGATTTTTGATGCAATTTTTATTTTAGTTTGGAAAAAATTAACTTTTCTGGCACGGTCACACATTCTTTGATTTTGTTTTCAAGCATTAAAGGATCGAAGGGAGGTCGCTTATTTTCTTTTCTAAAAAAGGTACACAATTTACAATACTGTTGTCTTTTTCATGTTTATATCTTTTTTTTGCTTCTAGATAGCTTTTATATGAAGCTTGAATTTGTTTCCGTTGGACACACATTGAGTAGACTTCTTTTTGAAGCATTAAAAAATTATGGTTACTAGTATTCACCTTTATTTGAGTGGCAATAGTATTGGTCGATTAATTTCATGAATTGGTAGACTAAAAACTGCTTCTAGTCGACTAAATATACATTTAAGTTGACTAATAGACCTTGTAACTTCATTTAGTTGGATAATACTTGCTCTTTGGTCAACTCTTTCACAAGCTTTTGAAAGTTCAAAATCAGTCAGCATTTAATGCTACACTATCCTATGTTTTAGTTTTGACTGGCTTTCACCATTCTTCAAAATATGTCAACTAAATAACTCATTTTGTCTAAAAATCCTGTCCCTTTTCTTTTGAATTTGACTTAAGTTGCACCAACATCATTATATAAGAGGAAATATTATCCATTTGATAGAAATATCTTGTCCAAGTCCCTTTGTTGTATTTTCCATTGCACACTCCATATTAGTCTAAATTACCAAAAATAATTTTTGTCAAGTTCATATACGTATTTGCTTATTATCAAAAAAATAAGTGGAATTTAATTGCTCACCACCATTGAGCCAACACTATGTACATCAACGTATACCAAAGTGCGCGCGATCACCACAACAAATATATGGTCGCCACGACAATGGATACTTTATAACCATCACATGGACTGAAAAATGCATGGTCATCATTATAATGCATACTTCACTACCCACCTTGCGTACTAAACAAAATGTGCAGTCGCCACAACAACACGTACTTCATTTCTCACCGGGCATACTCTAGCACCCTCTACGTGTATTCACACTTTGAACTAAAATAAAAATACTCCTATATTTGGAAAACCCAAACATAGGAGTGAGGAGTTACTATTATAGGTCATATATTTTGACTATGTAAGAAAGTCAAATTAATTTAAAGCTTTAAAGCCAGATATGTAAAACATGGTTAAATACTTTGTGCTCATTCAAGATGGCTAGATACTTTGTACTCAATTAAACGTTAAAATATTTCACATTCAACATTCAATCGAATATTTAATTAAAAGTAAAATTAAAATCAATGATAACATAAATCACGTTTAGAGTATCTCGACTATTTCTTTATAAATAAACTTTCTCTCCTAATTCAAGTTACACTCTAATACACTACTGTTACTCTACTAAATTGATTACACCTATCTTCATTTACTGGCTTAAGAATTTGAGTGTAACTGGATGATTAAACCCTCAACTCTCGGACTTTATTCTTTTTACAGATTATATCCTAGGAGTGACGATTAGTTTTTATTGTTGCTCCCAGACAACAACAAAGTCCATTGGAAATTCGGTAAGATGCTTATTTCATTTAAATCCTTTTTTCAAACAATTGATGGAGTATGTATTTATTTTTTTCAATCAATCAAAGCAATTATATTAGAATTAGCTATCAAGAATTTATGCGATAGAAGTAACGCGGGAACAAAGAAAACACATATGAATTGTGGTTCACTCAATGTAACATACATTAACAAATAGAGAAACAAATTATTCTATTATCAGTCACCAAAAGGAAAAAGCCAAAAGAATTACAAGAGACAAGTACAAACCACTATATATAGATTTATACAAAGCCACTAATAGAAAACCCTCGAATACCCTAGTTTACATTGTTCGGCCAGATTATATGCATGTGTAACATAAAACACGATCTGGCTTGCATCCATGTAACACATCGCAACTTTAGGATAACAATACAACCATTGATAGGACCGTGTCATTGCCCGTTTTACATTACACAATTGATTACACACTTGTGTATTCCACTGAAACACTGCTAATATTATATTTCTATTGTTTATATTATTTATCTACTATTTATTTATCAATTATAATTCATTTTAAAACAAAATAATATACAACACAACCCTAACACGGCATGAATCATAGTCTGTGTTAGTGTAACACGTCCCATGAGTACGGTCTCATATTATACTTCTATACCCCTGTTCTTATTCAACACAACACTCGTGTTAATTAAGCACAACCTGTGTGAATCATGCTGTGTTAATTTATAATCCTAAAGTCAACCTAAAATCAATGCAACACAATTTCAAACTGTATAAACATATGCTAATTATTAACATATCCTAATTATGTTATACAATTCCAGACTAAAACATCCTACTCTAATTACCATGTTAATCACGTATAATTTAAAACCTTTCTTATCATTCACATATATATCATTTTTGTTACTTCTTATTTAAC
The DNA here is from genome assembly GCA_948193385.1 of Breynia disticha f. nivosa. Taxonomy (NCBI): domain Eukaryota; kingdom Viridiplantae; phylum Streptophyta; class Magnoliopsida; order Malpighiales; family Phyllanthaceae; genus Breynia; species Breynia disticha. The sequence continues at coordinate 11,451 of CANYCX011185220.1, forward strand.
CTTTAGTTACATAAAGTAACTTCATACCAATAGATTGGATATTCCAATTTTCATTGTTCCGTTATATTTCCAAAATACCGATCGTATTAGTTAACACATCCATGGATTAAGCTTTGTGTTACGCTAATACGCCTCTTATTCTTTAATCAGCAAGTCCATACTTTACGTAGAACTGCTATATAACGGCTATAATTTGGATATCCCACATATAAACCTATTGCATTCCCCCTACAAATCAAGTTCAACAGTATATGAAGTGCTCACATACACATTTTCATATTAACCATCATGCAACTCAATCGTCGGATCTATCAACAAATCTCAATCTCATATATCAACATATAACTATAGTAACAAACTCTAGATAACATCAGAGTCATCTACTATCAATCTCAGCATATGACATACAAACTATATAACAACATGACAACATATAAAACATGTATGCAAAAAGTCCTAATGGCATCAGCTGAAGAGAGAGTAGTAGATTGGGTAGCAGCTGTCCAACCTGTAGCAAAGTAATGCTCTGACTCTGCTAATCAAAATGTCTACCGCAGCTAATACCTGTACCTGAAATAAACATCGCAGTTTCGTGAGTTGCAGGCTCAGTGAGTAATCTTTAATTCATTTTATAATATCTCGTAAACAGTCATATTTATACAAGCTAAACATTATAATCAATCTCATTTCGTAAAATACAAATATATCACATGAATAAGCCTCAATTCATAATAACATATTCTTCATCCTTTTCATTTTCCTTTGCATTTTCTTTTTATTTATAACATTATCTTCCATTGAACACTTCTTTTGGTCTCATATTGATTTTGATTCGTATACGTTTGAATTGAACATTCTCGTTCATAATAAATTCTAACTTTCGTCTCCCTATTAGTTTGAAAACATTTTTTTCCACCTCCTTTCATGTGGACCTAACTTCCGTCTCCCTACTCCCGTCTCCGACTGATCTATCATTTATCACCTTTCCATCATCTTTCCATATCACATATCATATCACAAATCACATATCATATGAAAACATAAGCACGTTCACGTACCTGTTTCGTATGCCTTTTTCATTTTGCGTACTTGTTTCATTTGAATCGTTTCTACGATTCCCTTTTCATTTCACATATCGTAATCATGTAAGTACACACATATATCATCATTTTGTTTCTCTTTCATTTACATTTTCATTTTTAGTTTCATTTTCGTATAGGTAAGTGGAAATCTCATTCGCATTTCATTCGTAGCCATTCATATATAATCAATTCATATACGCAATATCATTCGTAATTTATTCGACGATAAATATAAAACCATTCATTTTAATATAGCCAAATAGTGCGATATACTCACCTGTCAGCTGAAATACTAGGACTGGTGTGAACTCACGTGCCATCCGACTCGGCTATGCTGTCGTCTTATAACATATATCAATCATTTAATAATAACCAATCAACAATTTACCTAGACTTTCCAATATAATCGCCAATTTAATGCATGTCCTATCAATTTCCTTTATTTTACTTCTCAATTTCGCAAACCCTAGCTGGAACCCTAACCCTTTTTCTTATCATTATTCAAATCAATAATAACTTAATATAACATACGTATAACTCAATTTCAAACTCAATTCTATCAATAATCACTAATTCTAGAAAGAATCTATTCGAAACAATTATAGCAAAACTCGTAAAAACTAACGAAAACTCTAAGTTTTACCTGTTTCGCTTATACCACTAGGTTCCCGGCTCAAAACTACGAATGATTCGATATCTCGAACCACTTTTCTAACTCAATTCCTCCTCTCTCCACAC
>CANYCX011185364.1:0-17678 GCA_948193385.1 Breynia disticha f. nivosa
CATTTGACATGTAGTGTGTTTTGACAGGTTATTATAGAAATATGAACATTCTGTATCTTATTTCTTTTATAACCGCATCGATTCTAAATGGTTTTGGATACATTACATGTTTTGTAAAATTTTGAATTATGTTTATGAAAGTAACCTTGATATATATGTTTATCATTATTATTTTAGATTATTTATTTTATTTTATTCAAAAATCAAAACTTGATTTCGGAGTTTGAATATCACTTGTAGGAGGGAAGTTCATACGCAAGTGATATTTAAATTCGGGGGTCACATTTACCATTAGATTTGAATTGGGAATTACCCTTATTCTTGCCTTTAGGTACAAGTCTAACTCGATCCTTTAAGATTAGTTTTATCCTTGCTTATGCCATTGCCTTTAGATGCAAGTCTAACTTCATCTCTGTGCTTGGATTTTACATTTCTCTCAGTAACCTTTAGGACTTTAAGCTTCTACTTAAGGTTGAGATTGAATCCTAACTTGTTGAAGAACTTTATCCTTAATCATTCCCTTTGGAATCATAAGGAGAATACATTGTGTGTAGTCTTATTCTATGATAAAATAATCAAATAAACAAAGTTTAGATAAATTCTTTAATTTCATAAAGCCATCTCAACTTTAAGTCTCTCAATCAAATCGATATCCTATAATTGATTTGTGTTAGTGTCCATTATGGGTTAATATTCGCTTTTAACAACAACCTTATAATCAAGCTTTGGTCTGTTGATATGCGCATAATATAAGCGTATTTTCTATACCATAGTTGTGTATTACACACGCATATTTGCTTTTTCCCTAAAAATTGCATTTAAAATTTTTTTTAATTGAAAAACATCTTTTAAGTTTAAATGTGATTTTACACGCACAATAGTTCATATCTTTATAGATTATCCATTTTTTCATGATTTTGATTCTTAATGCAATAATCTATATGGATTATGATTTAAGATAGATTTACAAATATGTTTTTTTGAATTGGAAGAGAAATGGGTTGTAAAGTGTCAACATACCCTGTGTGTTGAGATAGCACGGGTCGTGTTGATCTTCTCCAGGAAGCATAACTAGTTGTATGAGTACGAAGGGCGTGCCAATGATTCCATGATGTTCATCATAGCAATAGTATTGAATTGTTTTAGGCACAAGATGTGTGTTACACGTGTTAACATCATGTCACATGATTAAAAACATGGAGCACAGCTGGTGCCAAGGATAGCACATTCGTGTCAAACATTCAATCAGTTGAATAGGAACTAGAATAGATTAGAATAGTTGTATTCCTTAGGATTTAGTTTAATCTCATGATTTCTTTACGATTTAATTTCAATTTCTACATTATTTTTACGTTTTGATCAAGCTCCGTTTACATTTTTTCATTTGAATTTAGTTTCCTTCTGTTTTCTGATAATCATTTACTTTTCTTTTAGGTTTTTACTTAGAGTTTCTATCCAGGATGGTTTAAGAGGACTTCCACTACATTTTTGATACTTTTACTTATGATTTCTGAACATTTACTATTTGGTTGAATATTACTTGTATTTAGATGTTTTAGTTATCATTTGAATATTTTTAGTTTGAATTTATAATCTTTGTTTCAATTATTTTAAGTGTTTGGATGATTAGTTCATTTTAAAATTAATGCCATTTGTGTTTTGATTCATTTTGTTGTGCACTTACTTTGACTGCTTTTAATTCATGTTACTTTAGTTTTTTGCAAATTTATTTTTACTCGCTCTTTTATTTAATTGTAATTTCCAGTTGTGCACTTTAGGTTTAGTCGCATTTCATTTCACTTAGTTAATTAATTTAAAAACCAACCTTTAATATGATTGGATTTTTAATAAACAATAATGACTCGCATGACATCTAGCCATTATTTTCCCTTGGGTTCCATAGTTGGTTCGACTTCATACTGACATCACTTAGAGTTAGGATGTATCAAGGTTTTGGAACCGTTGTCAGAGATCTCAAATTTTTAGCTTTGTCATAGTGTTAAAGTTGTGATTTTAGAGGGACCAATCATTTTACTTTCTTGCATTGCTTGTTTGTGTGTTTGTTTTGTTTCTTTTCATACTTTGTTCTTATTGAATTTAGTGTATTTCTTTTTAATTTGCTTTACTGATATTAATTGTTGTTTTGCTTGTTGTTTAGTTGCTGCTCTTGTTTGTTATTGTTGGTTGCTAACTATTTTTGTTTATCTAGTTTCTTGTTGCAATGTATGCACACTCCTATTAGGAGTAAGACAAAGAAATCACAGAAGATAGCAATAGTATCATACCAGTATATATGCCATTGGATTCTTCCAGCAGTTCAAATTCAGGAGCACATTCATGCGAGAGAGGTAAAGGTGTTGAGATGGGATATGATCTGGGAGTTCCAGGTGCACACGTTCATCAACCTTGTATTATTATAGATTACGCTAGACTTCCCATTTATAAGATGGGTCAGGTAATTACTATACCTAGGATAGCTACAACTAATTATGAAATTAAACTGCAGATCATCCAGATAGTCCAGAGTCAGGTACAGTTTGGCAGAAAGCAGTGTGACGATGTAAATTCTCATATGGCGAGCTTTTTGGACATCTTAGATACATTTAAGATAAAACTTGTTTCAAAAGGCGCAAAATGGTTACTTCTATTTCCTTTTTCACTTAAGGATGACGTTGCTTGTGGTTTCACAGTTTATTAACAAAATAGATTGAGTCGTGGGATCAGTTGTTCCATCAATTTTTGGAAAAATACTTCCCACCAGAGCGATCGGCTTGGTTACGAGTAGAAATCATAAAATTCATGCAATATGCGCATGGGAGCTTTAGTGAAACTTAAGAGATATTTAAGGAGATCCTTTGTACATGCCACACCATGGGTTGGAGCCATAGTTGCAGGTAAGGATCTACAATGGGTTGACTTCAAAAACAAAGCAATCTTTGGATTCAACTTCTGGCAGATCCAGACTACAAAGAGCCTAGAGGAGTATAAGGCGATGATCGAGGAAATGGTGCTAAACAACTATGCTTAGAGGAATAAAGTTGATAGACCTACGTGACCTCAATATGCTCAGGATTCCTAGCCTTCCACTACACTTCAGGTGGACCATATTACATCTCTCGATGCTCAAATGATGGTCCAAGAAAAGCAGATCGATTAGCTCAATAGGTTTGTTAAGGAGTAAGCTGTAAATGGATGCCGATTTTCAAAATCTGTTCACTGTATTATGTGTGGTGGAATTCACTCCACAGAGACCTACCGCTATATGTCATACTCTTATGATGATTCGACTTATGTCTATTGTTTGAGCCCACCTATGGAGGAGGTGGAGTATGTCGATCAAAGAACACCATTTCAAGTGTACCCACCTAAACACTTTTAGCCAGCTCATTCATACCAACCATCTTATTCTCTTCATCAACCTTCTTTTTGCACATTCTCAATCTTCATACAAGTCATCTTACCATCCTTCTTACCCTTCACACCAGCACCATCAGTATTCATCCTCTTCTTTTCATCATAATCTTCCTAGAAACTCTTCCCATTCTAATAGAAATCTTCCTTACCAACCACCACATGCGAGAAATCAGTAATTTCCTACCTCTAATGGCTTTTCTCTTGTTAGTGCCAATGGTGGTAGTTCAAGCAACTGTCATATAGAGGATAAGGGGTTAATAAGTCAAGATGAGGGACAGGACTTAAAATGGAAAAATTGAGATTCTCAAACCACTCTACAAAAATCTCGAATTTCAGATGATTCAGATGGTAAAACAACTTAGTACTAGACGACAGGGTTTGCTACCTAGTAGCACTAAAATGAATTCTAAAGAAAAGATTAGTATTATTGTTATGCCACACCAGGAGATGCCTACTAAATACTAGTTTGTAGTTGGGATAGATGAGAGATGAGTTATAATGACGGATACCTTACTGAAGTGGATGTTGTAGCAGTCATATCCCAACAGGTTTTTGAAAAGGCGAGCAGATTCATCCGAGTTGCTAGGAACTTTGTCGATACCCCTTCGATCCTGAAAAAATTACCTAACCCAAGGAGTTTCTCTCTTCCTAATTACCTTAAAGAGATGTTAGCTATAAAATCATTGGTAGATAGTGGGCCAAGTGTTAATATCATGCTGTATACAGTTTTATTCATTTATAAGGGGTTGAGCTGCATGAGTTTACTTCTCAACTTCAACTGGCAAATAAATATGTTATTTTGGCCAGAGGGATTATGAGGAATGTATTTATGAGAGTTGATAATCTCATATTTGGGTGGATTTTGTGATAGAAGACTCCTAGAGTGCGAAGCATTCATTGATACTAGGGCCTTTCCTTATTACGGCACAGGCACTACTTGATTCCAAGTATGGTCGGTTCACTCTATGAGTAGATGACAAGGTTGTTACTTATACCTTCCTTCACTTTGAATTGTTAGAGAGGACATTTGAGTGTTGTACACCAGCTTACTTTATGTTACATATGCTAAGTTTTAGATTGCACTAGGATACGTATAACGAGGAGCCTTTTTAGACTTTAGTGCATTACAGTTGGAGGGAGATGAAGAGGTTGATGCTCAATCCTGATAGTTGGCTTTTATGACCAATGTCCTTGTTTTGGATCAAGGAGCAATAATGGATGGAGCTAAGCTTCGATTTGATTTTGACAGTCTAGTGGATTTTTCTATTTGTGCTATGGAGTCGTCTGTATCCTTGTCGTACAATTTACTTAGTGAGATCCATTTCTTGAGCGAGGATAAGAATCAACTTTTTGAGATTTTGCAAAAAATCTCGATAGAATAGAAGGACCACAGACCTTCTATCAATTTTATTAACTGCTAGCATTGCAATTTGTAGCATTCTCATCCTGAAACCCTATAGTTAAGAAAAATAAGTAAAACGATTAATATGACTAGGAGATAATTAGAGAATTTAATAAGGAAAAGAAGTAAAATGAAAGTTAAATAGTTATATTGAACTAGTTAAGAGTCATACAGGTTAAGGTTGTGAAGAAATGAAATTTGGATGCAAAATTGACGATAAAATAGATAAACAGCACGGTCAATGTAATGGTAACACGACCATCATATTTCTGCAAAAGTATATGAGCATGATCATGCTAAAAATGAGCACAACCATGCTTTTGGAGTTTGGCACGGCCATGCCAGTGTTAGCACAGGGTGTGTAGAGCTGCTGAGTATCCTGAAACATTGAAAATTTAAGTGACACATGGAAAATGAAGATTGGCATGGTGCGTATTGATGTTGGCATGATAGTGCTGGTTAGTTAAGGAGTATTTAAGTTATTTTCGAGCAGAAAAATTGCAGAAAGGAAAAGAAAAATAGAGGAGCGAGAGAGAGTCGGGGAAGGAGAGAAAGAGAGAAAATAAACCAAAAAACGAGTGTTATATATAGAATTGATTGTAGAATCGAGCCAAGAGTCATCTGGCATAATTGAAATAGAAAGATTTGAAGATAACGGTAAGTATTTACAAAGTTTTCATATATAAGAATTATAGAAAAGTTAGTTTAAAGTAAGAATTGTTAGAGATTACCGATATAAGAAGTAAATAGGATTGAAATAGAAGCATGCATAGTAATTAATTGTTATATTGGATTTTATAGAAATTTTTGTATACATTTATATAGGACAATAGGCTAGACAGTCAAAGAAGGACCAGAGCACACAAATATTTGAGTATTTTAGTTAGCAGAGTTAGTAGTGAGTAATCTAACTCACTTTAATTTCAGTTAAATATTAATTATGGTTTAGTATGATGATATGAATTTTAAATGTTAATAAGTGTGTACGAATATGATTAATATAGAAATAGAAAAATATAGGAATGAATTGCTAAAATAGAATTATATATATATTATTGAAATGAAACAGGTACATGGTATAAAAAATGAAATGCAAATAGGTACATGAATGTTTTTTGTGTGTATATATACAGTTCTACAGGTTTGGCTAACAGTTATACAGTGCTGATAGGAGCAATAGAGTCTGCTATAGGTGTAACATCTTGGAAATTATAGGAATTTAAATATTTCAAAAATACATTGCAACGGGATCAAATCAGAACGATTTAAGTAAGAATTGGAAAAAACAGCAGTCAGCGCGCTCATGTAGCATGCCCGTGTTCATGAGTGCATACGAGCACGACCTCGTGCTCATAATCTAGAAATCAACACGATTCATGTTGAATAAATTGTAGAATGACATCGTACACGATGGAACAGAACCATATGCTGAGAAAAGCACAGCACGACCAAACGGCACAACCCGGGTTCAGGTCGTGTTGAATGAGAATGTATCGAGTAATCTTTTCTGATTTAATTCACTTTGCAAATAGAGAGAAGGAAGCGAGCCGGTGAATTAGTAAACCCTAGAAGTTGAATCCAGTAGCAAAATTTGACAAGAAGCATCCAATTCTTGCACAAAATCATTTCCAAGTCAATTAAGGTAAGCTTTATGCTTAAATAAGTTTCTAAAGAGATGATGTGAGTTGCTATTGAAGTTGTTAGTTGATAGTAGAGTTAAGATGCTGTTGGAGTTCATGTTTTTGATGAATTATAAGTTATTAACAATGGAATTGAATTAGTATGTGATAATTGTTGCAGAGTTAGATTGAATCAAGATGTATAGATTGAATTGTTAAGTAAAATAGTTGAATTGTGAAGAATTATGGAAAATTAAGCTGGTATGAGGAATTAATCCATATGATTGTTTGATTGTCTAGGAGGATCTAGATGAATCGAAGCTTAAGCGGTGGAAGCAGTGCGATTTTCACGATATACGAGGTAAGTGGTTTTGTACACTTACGATATAAGTGAGTACTTTAATTATAAGTGTTCATACACTTATGTACTTTCCTTGACTCAATTATAAAATGCTTTAAAATGAAAATAAGGAAAGAATGCTTATAAATAGATTCTAAGGAATGAAATGGGCTTAAATTGAAATTCTTACTGATGTATGAATTATGTGAGTATGCTTGTTGTATATTATGTGGAAATATGATTGATTGGCATGCTCTTGTTTGATTTTTGTATGAGATTTATGATTGATATTGAAGTATGTGATGTGCTTTGTTGAGAGCATGTGTGAGCATACTTTAAATCGTGGCCTTTATGGTCGAATGTGATATTGTGACCTTATGGTTGATGGTCATATTGTGGCCTTTATGGTCGTGGCCTTTGTGGTCGTATATGATATTTGGCCTTTATGGTCGTGGCCTTTGAGGTCGATATTAGAGAGATATAAGCCCATGACATTAGTCATTGGAATTGTGTGTGTGCTAGCTATTTATGTGCATACATGTAAATATGGAATTCATTTGGAACGACCCGTGTTATTCCCCTGCATTCCATTTATTCTTAATGAACTGTGTAATACTTACTGAGTATACCTTTATACTCACCACTTTCATTGTTTAAATGATGTGCAGATCCTAGGTAGCTACTATAGATTGGATTACTGGTGATCAGAGGCATATCGATGTTGATTTTGAGGTCCGACTCCAGGATTTTGTTTTCAGTCTATGCTATGTACATTTGTGCAAACATGTATAACTAAGTTTTTTAGGTTACCTAAAGTACATGGGTGTGTTGGTCAGCATATGGGCATGCTGAGCTTCTATTTTTAATCATTCCAATTCTATTTTCATATTCTTTGAGTATTAGTTAGGTTCTTTGAGTCATATACCTTCCCAGTATATTATAAGTACTATATGTACACTCAATTCAGTATACAAACTCATCTAAGAGTTAAATCATAACAAAGCACATACACACTCATAAGAACCAAGTCAAGTAGAATTGCTCATATCATTTCATCATTCGCATATCAGTAAGCAAGAATCACATGCTAAACATGAATGTCATAACTCAAGTGTGTCCATATGAATGTTATGCAAACACATGCAAATGCCTAGGTCTTATTTCGTCTTTTCTTTTCATTTTGCCCTCAGCTTCTCACTATTATGGAGAATCTCTCTTGGCATCAGGAATCTCTTCTAGAATATAATTGGCTTCTCACTAGCATTGAGAATCTCTCTCAGAATCATCCTTAGGCCCAGCCTATGATATCGGCCTAGTGTCACACAATCAAGCAACACAAATGAATTAATAATGCATTCCATGGCCACAATAAATCTCAAGTATGCTCAAGCAAGTCACATGCTCCATATATTCCACAAGTAAATCTTATGCTCATCATGTCAACCATACATTAACCATATATCAACTAGCATATAATCCATCCAAGCATACCAATACAATTCATATCACATATGAATCCATCAGGCAAGAACACATTAAACCAATATCAACATGCTCATAATATATAATACAAACAAGAATCATCATCCAAGCTTAGAAGTTCATTAGAACCTAATTATGAGCATTCTTACTCTGTTTTCCTTTTTAAACTTAAAGGCTTATCATTCTTTATTTACAATCTTATAGAGTCTTAATTAAGTGTAAAACACTTATAAGCATCCAAACAAAGAACTATAAGTGAAAAAATCACTTACCTTGACAATTTTATGAAGTCGGTGTTGGGCACAAACTTTGATCCTCTGCTCATCTAGATCCTCCTAGACAAAATAACATATAGAGGTTGTTAATTAGTTATTCTTTTACTAATTCCTAACACAGAATCATCAAGAAAGCCCTAACACTCATGTTCTCACATCACAGTAATTATTCCCTAAGAATTCAAGCTTTTAGCTCATTCTTATGCTCTTGACAATGCTTTAAAGCATTCCTAGGATATTAATCAATCCTTGAAGAGTTTCTAGCAACTATATTAAATTCTTAAACCTCATAATAGTAATAATTCAGCAATCTCAATTCAAATTTCTATGCATAAAAAGCATAGTTCTTACCTTAGATGAACTTAAGCTTTAATTTTGTGCAAGAAAGAAGTGGTTTTTTGCCTAATTTCTCTTCTGAAATCAAGCCTAGGGTTTCCTCAATCCACTTGTGTGCTTGTTTCTTTATTTTCTCTATTTGTAAAATGAATTGATCAATTGTTGTTCTGTTCGATTAAATCCATCACACACGACCTCGAGCACGGGTCGTGCCACAGATCGTGTCATGCTATTTTAGCGCGAGTTCCTGTTCCATCGCATATGATCTTGTTTTGCAATTAATTCAACACGAGGCATGATGAATTTCTAGGATGAGCATGATTTCGTGCATATCGTCCTTCAAGAGCACGATGACGTGCTCACAGCCAGTGTTGTCTGCTGTTTTTCATAATTTTACCTAAAACAATCCAATTCGATCCCATTTTAAGTTATTTTCATATATTTTAAATCCTACAATTTCCATGACGTTACAATTCAGAGGGAGATTCATGTGACACTTCCATTTTTGGATTTGGTTACACAGATGCCTAATTTTGCAAAATTCCCAAAGGATTTGGTCACACATAAAAACAAATGGGTAAGGAGTTGGCAAACATTCACATGAAAGAAAGATCATGGGAGTTTCACTATTCCCTACTTTATTAATGAGCTAGCTGTTGGTAGTGCATTCATAAATAGTAGAGCAAGTGTTAATATGATGCCATACACACTTTTTTTTATCATGTCAAAGGTGTTAAGCTTAAAATTGTAATATTCACTTACACACAGCCGAAAATTCAGATATGATAGCGAGGAGGATGGTTGAGGACATCCTGGTGCGTGTTGATAAGTTACTCTTTTTAGTTGATTTCATCGTTATGGATGTTGAGGGAAATGCTAATTTGATATTCTTGAGAGGCCTTTCCTGGCTATAGGTCAGACCTAATAGATGCCTGGAGTGGCATATTAACATTGAGGGTCGAGGATCAAAAGATCATTTACATATTAGAAAAATTCCTACAATAACCATTAGAATCTTTTACTGATAATACTTATGTAGTTGCCATGTTCGTATTGAGGACCTATGCTTTAGGATTTCATAGGAATCGTTAGTTAAAGATTATCTGTAGAGAGCACTAATCTTTAGACTGAGCGTGCTTACTTTGGTGATAGAGAATTCATAAAAGAATATTAAATTCTTAGGGCATGTCTCATCTATGCATGAAAGGAGATTTTGTTTTTAGCAGCTAAAGCGACCATTAAAGCCTCATCTAAAACCTAGTTTGGAAGAGCAGCTAAAATTGGAATTGAACCCACTTCCTACTCACCTGAAGTACGAGTTTCTTGGAGATGCAAACACATTGCTAGTGATTATTTCTGATGACTTGGAAAGAGATGATTAGAGAAAGCTAGTTGAGATTGTGAGGACATACACTAGAGCTATTAGTTAGAGCATAGCAGATATTTACGGGATTAGTTCTTTTTTTGCACCCACAACATTCTTTTGGAAACCTCAAAGAAGACTAAATCCTCATATGAAGGAAGTTGTCAAAGCTGAAGTTATAAAGTTATTGGATGTTGGGATCATTTATGCAATATTAGACAACAGATGGGTTGGTCTGACACAAGTTTTTTCTAAAAAGGGGGACTCACAGTGGTGAGAAATGAAGATTATGAGTTAATTACCACTAGGATGTGCTAGGTTTGTGTATATGCATAGATTACTAAAGACTCAATTATGCTACCCAAAATGATCAATTTCCTTTTCCCTTTATAGATCAGATGCTTGAGAGATTGGCAAGACATAACTACTACTATTTTCTTGACAAGTATTTTGGTTATTTTCATATGCCAGTTGCACTAGAGGACAAGGAAAAGACTACATTGACATGTCCTTTCAACATGTTTATTTATTGGCGCATGACTTTTGGCATGTGCAATGATCCAACCACTTTTCAGCATTCCATGATGGCCACTTTTTATGACCCGCTTGATGATTGCATTGAGGTTTTCATGGACAAGTTCTCAATTTTTGGGAGCACTTTTGATCACTGCTTGACTAATCTGAAGAAAGTGCTCCAGTATTGTGAGAAACGAATTTGGTGCTGAATTAGGAGAAGTATCATTTCATGGTAAAAGAGGGAATCATGTTGGGGCAGAGGATTTCTAATAAAAGAATCGAGGTGGACAAAGCTAAAGTTAAAGTAATTGAGAAATTGCCTCCACCTTTGAGTGTTAAAGATGTTTAGAGTTTCTTGGGTCATGTAGGATTCTACCGGCAGACCAGGTAGTTCGTCATTGCGTAGATCACGATGAGCAGGATGATATTTTGCTACACTATCACAGTTTATATGCTGGAGGACATTTTAGGGAAAATCAAACAACAAGTACATTATGTCATGTGTTGACAATGTTTCCAAGTGGATAGAGGCCATTCCTTTGCCTACCAATGATGTTCGTGTTGTAGTTCAATTCCTTAAGAAGTTTTTCGTATGATTCGAAACTCCACAAGTTATCATCAGCGATAGAGGTACCCACTTGTACAATGATAAATTTGAGAAGCTGCTCGCAAAATATGGAGTAAAGTAAAAAATTGATCTAGCTTATCATCCGCAAACTAATGGGCAACTAGAAATCTCGAATCGAGAGCTCAAGCGTATTTCAGAGAAAACTATGAATAGTTCGCAGAATGGTCATTAAGATTAGACGACGTATTGTGGGCTTAAATGGCCACTTTTATGACTCCAATTGGCATGTCCTCGTACAGATTCATTTATGGCAAAGTTTTCATCTTCCAAAAGAGCTTGAGCATAAAGCCTTTTGGACGCTCAAGCTCCTTAACTTGGATTTAACAAGAGTTGGTGAGAACAGAAAACAGCAGTTGACTGAGTTGGATGAGTTTTGTTTTCATGCTTATAAAAGTTCACGATTATATAAAGAGAAGACAAAACTTCTCTATGATACTAAGATAATGCACTGCGAATTACGAATGGGCGATCAGATTTTTCTCTATAATACTCCCCTCTGACTTTACCTTGGAAAGTTAAAAACACGTTGGTCAAGACCATTCATCGTGACAAGAGTGACTTCATTTGGGGCATATTAATTTTTTATTCTTTTAATTCCCAATTCATGATGAATGGACAATGTCTTAAACTTTATTTGGAGGAGAGGTTAACCCTAAGGTTACATTTTTACAATTGTCAGACGTTGCTCGTACCTTGACAATCAAGATTAAACTTTAAAACAAACATCTTTTGTACATATGTAAATAGAGTTTTTGCCTTAATTGTTAGTTGTTCCTTGTTAGGATTAGTTATTTTGTGGATATGACATACTCAAATGTTGTTCTTAGGAGATTCTACAGTATTTTGTGTATTTATCTTGGTTTAATGTTGTTTGTAGGCTTCTGGATGCTAAGAGGTTTAATTTTACATGGAAATCTATAGTACAGTAGCTTAGCACACACTACATGCTGAGACACGATGTCATGCTAAATTTTCCCCAGTGAGCACGACTCGTGCTCAAAATACAAACGACGTCATGCTCAAATCCATTTATAAATAGGTAAATGTAGGTCCTGCCTCCTTGTCATGATGTCGTTCCAACAATCTAAATCTTTCATGCCAATGTTCAAAGTCAGCAAGACATTGTGCTTGTATCAATTTTGAAACTGGACAACACTGGTCGTGTCTCTTTGGCACGACATTGTGCCAGTATTTTGATTTAGGATTCAAAGACCAGCACGACCCTCGTATTGAGTGGCATAACCTCGTGCTGAGGAACCTTAATTTAGAACTGTTTGTGCCGAGCTCAACATGGTCGTCTCGACAGATGCAGTATGAAAGACAGCGTGCCGGCAGCTAATTTTTTACACCCCTTTCAAACAAAAAACACACAAAAACCTTCCTAAATAGCATGATCCACATTTGCTAGCAACACACCCACTTCAGTATGCCCTCCATATGATTTATAACCACAACCAACACCTCCATTTCATCATTTTCAAACCAAAATGGCTGACTCCTCCTCTTAAAAATGCAAGTATAGTGCCAACGAACATCCATTTTTGCATTTTGACAACGACTAACAGCGAGTAAGGTATAATCTTCTGTGTATATGCCAAATTCATATTGAGAAATTTAAATATTTCAATTTTTTACGGAGATTAGAGGTTGATTTAGATATGAATGAGTTATTGTTCAATGGAGGTTTGATTGAGTATATGAAAATGGATGATCAATTGGTGTTGTACAAAGAATTGTTCTTGGAATTTTTGACTACGTTGAATATGAATTTTAATGGGAGGACTCTAGATTTTTGGCAGGTGAGAGGTTGGCATAGATGGACTTTTGATAGGTTAGAGCAGGTAATTAGAGGTCTTGACTGTATAGAGAATTCTTCTAGAAAGCATACAGCCTTTAAACATTACCGAATTGATAATGCAGTGTTTTAGGTAGAGCTTATGGGTTAGAAGAGAGGTAACTATAATCCCAGTGTATCCAAATTCAGTAAGTATAAGAAACTATTGTTGAGGATTCTTCATAGGTGGTTTAACTAATCAATCATATGGATGATTGATAGATATGGTGTCACATGAAGGAGAAATTTGCATTGTATGTATGCTTACTTACGTGGCCAGCCTGTAGATGTCTAACATTTATTCCTTGATCACTTTTACCAAAAATGTAACAAGAGAGTTGGAGCAATTATGGGAGTTTATTTTGTTGCTCGGATTGCCACAGAATTGGATATTGAGTGCCTTAGCAACAAGTCAGTCATGCAACTGGGATGTATCTCTAGTATGGACATGTAACTTTACAAAAATATGAACATGATATACAAAGATAAAAGAGTGCCTCGAATGATTAGCTTCTGGTACGACCACCAGCACCCTTACGCCACAAAGCCTACATCAACATCGTAGAGCCCATTACCCCGTAGTTTCCCCTACTCAAAGAGACCTTCTTCAGTACCTCCATAGCTGGCATGCCCCTCATATACCATCCTTCACCATTAACTTTGAATTTTTGCATATTATTTCCCAATCGTGATGAGTTGGCAGCTATGTACCGCAACACCTACAAAACTCAATGCTACATTAAATGCACAGTTCAGGGAGATTAGGAGGTTGATCTCCTGTTTTTTAAGATTCAATCTCATCTATGAGCTGTCGAGAGGCAGCAGTAGGAGTAGTTGATGAGCAGAGGGCTCAATCACAAAGATATGAGTAAATTGAGCATCAACAGCTTCAGTTGCCAGATCACCAATGAGTACATTTTGAGGAGCAGCAGAGGGCAAATTCGCACCATGTTGAGCAGCTTCAGACATATTGTCATGAGACTACGAGTCTTCTAGACTCTATTATAGATAGTCTTCAATCTCTGGAAGAGTGTTTGAGTTGTCGTACTTCAGGTGCTGTAGAGGTTAGTTATTCTTATGAACGACGTTATTGTACTTCACAATTTCCCTTCCCATCACCATGGCACACTACAACTCAACCATTTGCTACTTCTGACTAGCTATAGTCTCTTACTATGGACTCAATTCAGTGTCCAGCTCCCTCCTATATGATCATTTTGTATTACCAGCTGATGGACTTTCCTTGTTGTCCTCTCAACACTTTTTTGGCATTACTGCATACTTTCCTCCTCATGGTTGATTATTTGTGTGCATGATGTATGAGGATAGCTTTTCAAACATGTTGATATTTATTGTGATATTCTTATAGTATTATGTGTACTATAATTTCAGACTTATTTACATTCTACCATATATGTATTATGTATCGTGTTTTGATCAGCTATTGTGGATGTTTGTTATTGGTTTTAGAAATTTTATTACAGGTTAGCGATTAAAGATTGAATTTTGAATGTGTGATTGATTATTTGCAGATTATATATGTCAACAGGTGCTACATCAGTATTTTCTAAGCAACACGACCCGTTCCACTAATAATATGGTCGTTCTGCCTCACTAACTCAATTTATGATTATAGGTACATCAGTATGGTGGTCGCGCCATAAGCATGTTGGACATGTTGGTTTGAATCAACATAACCCAAGCTAGTCAGTATGCCTCATTTTGATCAATCACCAAGACTCGTGCAGTCTCCAACACAGCCCGTGCTAGTGCCAAATATTTACATTCCTGTCTTTCATTATCTTTTCTTTATTACTTTTGTTCATTTGCACTACTTTTATATATATACACTCTTGTGTAAACCTTTACTCTTTTATATAGGAATGACTTCTTTGATTCTCGACATCTCATCATAGGACATTTTCTCACTTTTCATTCTACCCATATCTTATATGTTTTTTTATTCTCTCTTTACATTCTGCACGTATTTATTTTACATATATTTAAATTCTTTCAATTTTATGTCAAACATTGAGGACAGTGTTTGCGATATGTGTTGGGGAGAGATCATGCTTTTGATCCTATAGTTAAATCGTAGTTGATTAATCATGATAGGATGATTATTAATGCAATTTTGATTGACTTATTTGTGGAAATAAATTTCTTCTAATTAATTGTCATATTTCATTTGATGATCTTGAATCGAACGAGATTGATAGACTAGTTCTAGTTGGGTGGCATAAAAGACTTAGGTTTCAGGCAAATTTTCTCCTTAATTTACGATAATCTTTAAGACCTCCTAAATTTTTCCTAGAAACTGCTCCTCTATTCATTGAATATGATCATGCACTTTTGCTTTCAAAATTAGGACTGTTTTCGCAAATGGCCAGAATTAAGTGCCTAATGCAAGCATTTAGTTTTTCATTTCCACCAGGAAAAGGTCCTAAAGAAAGAAGTACCTGGAAAGTTAAAAAAAAAAAGAAAAGATTAAAAATTAAAAGAGAATAAAAAGAAAAATAAAAACAAAACAAAACGAAAAATAAAAATCAAATAAAAGGTTATGGTTGAAAGATTAATGTAAAATTATGAGTCAGTTGCTGCTTAAGTCTAGAAATTCCACTAGAATAGTCCTAAATATTTACTCTTCTTGCCATTTATTTAGAATTAGCAATTTGTATTTAGGTTATTTGTTTTGCAAATAAACTATCTTGATTGTATTGTGATTTGATTTGATTGAGATTGATTCTATGTCTTGATTGTTAGATTGGTTAGCAGCTGATCTCGATCTTGCTTTGCTCAAGACGAGCAAAGATTTAAGTGTGGGGGAGTTTGATGTGCAGGTAATATGAGTGTATTTTCTATACCATAGTTGTGTATTACATGCACATCTTTGCTTATTTCCCCTAAAAATTTCATTTAAAAATGTTCTAAATTGAAAACTATCTTTTAAGTTCAAATGTGATTTTATGGACATAATAATTCATATCTTTATAGTTTATCCACTATTTTTGCATGATTTTGATTCTTGATGCGATAGTCTATATTAATTATGATTTAAGATAGATTTTTGGACAAGTTTGCTTGGATTGGGAGAGAAATGGGCTATAAAGTGTTAACATGCCTATATACTGAGACAACACAGATCGTGTTGATCTTCCCCAGGAACACGACCCAATTGTATGAGCACAAGGGGCATGCCAATGATTCCACAATGAGCACGGGCCATGCCATTTAGAATGACAAGCCCTAAAATAGGGACTTGGTTTAGGCACAAGATGTGTGCTGCACGTGTTAATAGTGTGCCATATGATTAAAAACACTGAGCACATGTAATGTCCTCGAATTCAAGTCCCTAAAATAGGGAAAAACAAGCCTTAACAGTGTTAGGAAGGATTGTGACCCTGAGAGAATTGACAGATGGAAGGAAACCATTCAAGAAAATGAGGAAAATGCAGAAAGATATAAATAATGTATGTTATTCAAGCCATTAACGTACATTATTCATAGAATTTTTCTAGAATAACATGGGTTGCTTAACCTACATTATTATTCAAAACTTATGTTAACGGGCTCATGACAGGTCATTAAAAAGAGGAAAAACAAACCTAAACAACTCAAAAAAGCCTAATATTTTCCAACCCTTAAAGGACATCCAACTAACACAACTTTCCCTAAATCACAACCTTAAACACCAAGTGCCTCCAATTTCCTTTCCATCAAAAAGAGCTATAGTTTAAAGAAAAACTCCTCTTGAGGTGAGTTATTGGCAAAATAACTTGACCGGGTTCTAGCAAGCGTACTAGGTCGGTGTAGTTTTACCACAGAAATATACCCTCCGGGATAGAATCTCACAGGGAACGGTGTACTTAAATTGATTTGGTGCAAATAAATAGATGCAGAAAAATAACAAACATGAATAGTTGTGGAGTTTTAGACAATTGAGATAATAAGCAAATGAAATTTAAAATTTAAAACAATAGATAAAGATGTCGGATTTTCTTAGACTTCAGTAGACTTATACTTGATTTCCGAATTTGGTTGAGGTTATTGTTGGTGTTCTCGCACTATCCTTAATTAAGAGTCCCTTTTGAGATGCTCAAAATCGTATCCTTAATTCAATTAATGTTTTACTTTCGTGATACATTAAATTAATTAAGGTCGTTAAGCCTGCAAGCATATCATTGAACACATTAACATGCCTATATACCGAGTCTCGATCGAGACTTGATGAGTCTCGATTGAGACTAGTCTTCTGTCCAAGCCTATGCCATCATTTCTACCGATCTCGATCGAGACATGATAAGTCTCGATCGAGACTTGCGTCCTGTCGAGAAATGGCTGCCAATTTCTTGCCAAATCAAGTCCTTCATGCTCATTTCATGACCTCCAAAATGACCAAACTCGATGTGCCTTCGTTTTCCATCAAAACGTAGTGAAATCTTCATGTTCTTCAATCAAACCCTAGATAA
>CANYCX011185708.1:0-17726 GCA_948193385.1 Breynia disticha f. nivosa
GAGAAGAGATTCTGTGCTAATCAACTTAATCTTAGTTGTTAATTTGATCGAGAGGTACTTTAGCATAAATTAGGCATTTTCGCAGTCCAATATTTTACATCGTCAATAGTAATTGAATCACACACATATGAAATTGTGGGATGAATCGAAGTCTAGATATCTACCATTCATTATTGAATTTGCCATTTTCCCCTTTTGTCGTATCTCATTTGTTTAATCATTTGTTTTAGTTAGTTGTTTTATAATTTGAAAATCAACAACCATTTCGTTAGATTAGATAAGAATTTAAATTGAGAGTAGTAGTACTTGACCGGACCCGTGGATACGACACTCGACACTTCATTTTCTATACTATATGTGATAGGTGCGCTTGCCTTAATTACATTTCTTTAGTATTGCTAAAGGACGTGTCAATGATCCAAACCTATTTATGCCCAACCTGAACTCATTTAATTACGGATCGTGCCAGGTTGGTTAAACGAGTCATTTCGAGAATTGTTAGACCTAATTCAGATAATTAGGTAAACTATGAAGGTTTGAGTTTGAAATTATAAGAATGTCAGAGTATTTTTGTTCATTTTTATTTATGCTCATTCAACGTTGATCAATTATATAAATGTCCGATTTCATGTTTTAAATTGCAAAAATGTTGTTTTTTATTCTCTTTAAAAATGAATAATAATGAACAGCAATGAATACTAACACATAACCTGTACATTTTTACAATTATAAACTCGAAATCGGACAATTATATAATTGACCAACGTTGAACGGGCATACAAAAATGAGCAAACATACCATGACATTCCTACAATTGAAAACATAAAAATGAACATTCTCTTAATTTTTCGGACCTAATTCAAGTGCTCAAATGGGATTCTAAAAAGTAGAAGCCCATGAAAGCCTATTGGGTACTGAGAGTAGCAACCCATGACGCGTCTCGCGATAAGAGAAAAAGAACCACCACACACACCCTCTACAAACCTTACCATGCAAATATCCAACCGTAACAATCTTACAAAAGCATCCAAATACTGAAAATATCCAACCAAATGGCCACTCTCCAACTTAACTCTTATTCTTTACCTTCCTTTCATCTTCCACTCTCCAACAAAAGCTTTAAATTTTCAAGGCATTTAAGCTTCTCCAGAGGGAAAATAAGAGCTGTTAGCACTGTCTCTGAGGGGGAATCAACAACCAGTGAGCCCGAAGAACCGCCTGCAGTAGCTCTTGCTTTTGTTCATGTATGTTAACCATGTTTCAGATTTACTCTTAATTTGATGGTCTTTTAAGATACATTCTTGCTTTGTATGGTTCAAATTTGGCAATGTAACTAGGCATTTTTTGTTTCTTATTTCAGTCTGTACTACTTCCTGATGGAACACCAGACATACATGTTCGTAAAGTTTGTGGTGGACAAAAACTTAGAGAGATAATGTTGGATTCAAATATTGAGTTGTATGGACCGTATGTAAGTTTCATTGATGTTACAAATTATGCTTATGCAGAACACATATTCACGTGCTCCTACTTAATTACGTCAAATGTTCTTTGTGATTTCAGGCAAGGCCATTGATGAATTGTGCTGGTGGAGGAACTTGTGGAACCTGCATGGTGGAGGTGATTAATTTTTTGATTAAAATTACCATGAAATATTCCTTGTATATCAAATAAACACATATATAGTAATGACTGTGATTGTAATCCATCTTTGTTTTGTGTTTTCAGGTTGTGCAGGGGAAGGAGCTGCTTAATCCACGTACTGATAAAGAGAACAAGATTTTAAGGAAGGTTTGACACAAATCTACCATAATCAATAGGTGTTTATATAAGAACTAGGTAAGGTTACTGGACTGGCATTGATGCTCATATGTAATTTGCAGAAACCAAAAAACTGGAGACTTGCTTGCCAAACCACAGTTGGTTCTCCAGATTCTAGAGGAGCGGTATGTAATTGAAGCCTTTAGTTTGATGAGTTTTACTTGGTTTTATTAAAAAGATGGTTACTGATAAGATATCATAACGCAGGTTGTGATTCAGCAACTTCCTGAATGGAAAAATCATGAATGGAATTATAAGAAAATAACTCCAGAGTTATCTCTGTGATACAGAACGTTGTATATTTGTAATCGAGTGAGTGCCACAAAAGCAATGGAAAACAAAATTGAAGTTCTTTGCTCTGTCTAGTGTTTTCTTGATTACTGCTGTTACTCCATTGTTGAAAGATGAATCCATCTTAGTCCAAAAACAACCATAACGGTTAGTAAACAACTGAAAATCCGACATCGGAGAGTTATAGGGTGTGAGAAGTATTCGTAAGTGGTGTGACCCGGTGCTCTTCTCCACTAGACCTATGCTCGTGGCCGGCTTGCCGGGGTCCAACATGGACCATAGCAGAAGAAAGTGGCAAAAAATCACCAGCTTCATTCATTCTCATAAAGCATCAATGTTTACAACAAAGGCCTTACAAACCAAAAGTAGAGAAACAAATACAAATGAACACAAGAGAGATAGCAAATACAACTCAAAATGTTACAAAGTAAGTTGCTTAGAAGTCATTGGGCAAAGGTGCATGGTCACCTGGCATGTAAAGGTTGCCATAGATAAGGCCTGCAAGACCACCACCAATGAGTGGACCAACCCAGTAAATCCAGTTGTCGTGGAAATCACCACTGGCCACGGCTGGTCCGAATGACCGAGCTGGGTTCATGGAGCCACCAGAGAATGGCCCTGCAGCCAAGATGTTGGCTCCAACAATGAAACCAATTGCAATTGGAGCAATGGTGCCTAATGATCCCTTCTTGGGGTCAGCTGCTGTGGCATACACTGTGTATACCAAAGCAAATGTGATCACAATTTCCATTACAACTCCTTCAATTGCTCCAACACCAGCTGCAACACTGTGAATGGGAACTGCCTGCAACAAAAAACATATCAGTAATTGCTTTCTTTTATTAAGAATGATGAAAGAATCTGAATATATGTCGTCAAAGACTCAAAGCTACTATTTGAAGCATATCGAAATTAAGTTTTGGCTGAAGAGGGTGTTGAAGTTATGAACAGATTGTGCAGGTGAATTATGGAACTCACCAAGCCTCCAGTGACAACTACAAGAAGGTAACAAGCAACAATGGAACCAAGGAGCTGAGCAATCCAGTAGAATATGCCTGTGAGGATGGTAATTTGACCACCAAGAGCCAAGCCAAAGGTGACAGCAGGGTTAACATGACCACCAGAGATGTTAGCACCAACTGCCACCGCAACAAATAGAGCAAATCCATGGCAAATAGCAATTGCTACCAGTCCGGCTGGGTCTAGTGCTGCATCGCCTGTCAACTTATCTGCAACAAATGAAACAGTATAACATAAATAATTAAAACAAGCATGTTAACAAGGTGTTGATATTTAATTTTAATGTGCATGGCAGCATGGGAAAGAGGACTAACTGTAAGCAATGGCAGAACCAACACCAGCAAAAACGAAGAGCAAAGTTGAGATAAACTCGGCCAGATATGCCTTCAAAGACCCCAAGCTAAACGAATCATCGAATCGACCAAAAGCAATTGCCATGTCTAAGACAAGAGCAAGAAGGCTTAGCTAGCTACTGGAGTATAGATAATAGAGGAAAAGTTTTGGATAGCACAAATACCTTTAGTATGTCACTATATATATACAAAAAAGCTATGAATGAATGGGAATTTAATTAATGAAGCATATACTTTGTAGATATACTTCAACACTGTATTATTGAAGTTGGGGACATTCAACATTGTATCATATCCGAATATTGCGCTAACAATTTTTGATCTGATAACACGATTAATGACAATACGAATATGACACAACATGAATGGTACTAATTCAGATTTTGTAATGTTTATGTTATAAATAACGATATTCAATATAAAAATCACGACATGTTTATGACTCGTCGGACTCAATTAACCCAAATTTTCTAGGCAGTCAACCTGTTTTAAGTTTTCCTTTTCTTTTGCCATCCAAGCTGTCTGTAACATTACTTTATGAGAACTGTCTGGATGTTCATGAATGATTCTTTCATGTGAATAACCTCTCCATGACCATGTTTGAGTGAGAGAGGAGTTGGTGATGGGGTCACATAGTGTGACAAAAATAATGATGAAGAAAGGTGGTGGTGAGGTCAAGACTTAGTTTTTGGGCCACATATTGCACCGACCATGTCCCTAAAAAATATTGTGTTTTGATCAAAGTTGAGGGATCGATTTGAAAAATGAATGGATAGGATTAGTGGGTTTATGTTGTAATTAAGTATGGTTTAAGATAATATAATCTGGTTTAGGAAGGGTTGTCATAGTAATGAAGAATATGTGGATTTGTAAGAAGGAATCTCTATGACTTTTGGCTTGATAGTTCATAAAGGAAGGTGGTGTTTTGTTTGTGTCTCAATAATTATTTCTCTTCTCATTATTTAAGGGAAAGGAAGCTTTATTTTGGATATCCACTATGTGATTCTTTTGTCCCTCAAATATTGTAGTGACTCAGTTTGGTTGGAGAGTCTAAGTAAGATAGGATATCGGACTTATTCTCTCTTTACCAACTAAATTTCAACCGGCATTTTGTAAAGCCAATTGTGCTGACATGAATGACAATAAAACCCATACTCGTGAGGACTCGATCTGATTCAACCTGATTGAGGCGGGTTTTTAAACATTGGAAGGAGAACGAGGCGGGGTATGGAACAACCCAAAATTAAAAATAACGGGAACGGGGCGGAGTTGTTATTTACTACACCCACCTCATTCCCCGCCCTGAAATCGCCCCGTTATAAAAACATATATAAAAACAATATAATATATATAATATAATGTACAGTATATTATATTTTGTTTAGATATTTTATTACAAAAAGAATAATCTAATCACTTATACTTTATTATTAAATTAAATATTGATTATACTATAAATTGTATTTTTTGACTATTATAATATATATATATATATATATATATATATATATATATATATATTAAGGATAAAAAAATTATATAATTAAATGACGGGGTGAGTGGGGCATGGATGAGTTTATATTGTTTTAACGGGGTGGAATGAGATATTAGTTTCGTAATCCGATGAGTTACGGGACGGAGACGGAGAATGAAAATTTTTTGCGGGACAGGGATGGAGAGACCATAATCCAACCTCGACATTCGTACATCCATGCATAAACTAGTGGTAATAAAGGTCCAATAATTCGTCGGCTCACGAAGAGTATTCGTCCAACCGTTAAATCTTAATTACAACTGACTCATACATGGATGTCCACTAGATTTTAATTGATAAAGAGATGATAAATCCGGTGTGGTTGGATGATGGTAAGTTCAACATCATAATCGATGGAAATTTAATCATTGTATTTGGCTTTAAAAGCAATTTAAGAAACCACTAACAGATGTACTTTATATTTAGAGATGAGATGTTCATGATAATTTAAAAAAGTTGTCTCCAAATACATTTTAGGATCATCACTAGATATAGTCGATGTATGGTTAGATACAAAATGAAAAAATGTAAGCAGTAGATGACCTAAAAAATATGATTTCAGTGTCATCACAGGCTGCCATGGATGTCTTATTGTAAGAATTTAAGATGCATGGAGCCGACAATTTGGCCAAGACGGCATTGTTATCGTCACATTACGTGGCTTAGTTTTTGATTTAGTAAATCACCTCAAGTCTCTTCAGTTATAGCGTAAAATTAAATGAAAGCGATGTGTGCGTGAAAAAAATGTTGCTCTCCTACATTACCCGGCGGTTCAGACCTGGCTCGGAATCCTGATCGGATCGGTCCGAACCGACCTTTGGACGGCTGATTTTGGCCAACCCCGAATCGTGAACTGCTGGTTCGGATCCGAAATCGACGGTTTCAGCCCGTTTTACACTTCTAGAGTAGGGTTGATATTTAGTATATCAGTCCTATTTTCTTCTAATAAGCCATTGTGTAAAAATATATAAATAATATATTATATATAATGTAAAGTAAAATATTATATTTTAGGTTATAATAGTTGTAGATTAGAAATACATATTTTGTGGAAAAAAAAATTATCATGGATTGGAACAAAATTTATATCTTTTAAGCGAAACGGGAATAAGATGTTAATTTTACAACTCTATAAGTTACTAGAAAAATACGAATAAGCAAAAATATTATGGGACGAAAATTAAGAAGTCATAATGCGACCCCAACCTGTCTCACTGTCATTCTTTGTAGTCTCCTTGGATGATAAATGAATAGAAGAATTAGGTAACAATGTTTTTGGCCCTTGGCTATTGTCTCCTTATTTTGGCAGACTAGCCTTGCTGTAGATTTGGCGGATGTTGTGTCAGGGAAATTCTCTCGGTATTGATGACACCAATGCAAGAATTTGAACAAGTCAATATTCACTTAACAGTTAACTTTTCACGTTGTTTCAGGTCTAAATTCTTTGTTAGTCTTGAATAGTAGACTTGTTAGCAGACATTACAGACCTCCAGATTCCTGAATATGCAGGAAAGATTCATGAGCTGCAGATGTCTCTACCAGATTTTACAGTAAAGAATGCACGTAGAATTTAACTTAAGGGCATTTCAGAGTCATTTATTCAACGTAAAAGCATGGATTTCATCTGTGACAGCTCATTCTGCAGTTCCCTACTCAAAGAAAGAAGGAAAAAATGTTAACCTGTTTGCCTCGGATCCAAATTGCTTAAAAATGCCTCGTGCATCAAACCAATCGTTCTTTCTCTGCATATATTTATTAGTTCTGTAGTTTAGCAGTGGTGAATAGAAAAAAGGGCCATAGCCCATATAGAACTTCATAGAGATAAAAGCACATTTACAAGAAAAAAAAACTGAATAAATTGCAAAGATGATTGGCTCTCTTTAATATCTTCTTCAAGGACTTGTGTTCATGATTGTGGAATGCATCTGCGGAAAAAGATGCTCCATATTTTCAGTGCTTTGTGAAGCAGCATAGATACACAGAAAACAGTAAGCAAAATAAAACGCAGGCTTGTTTTAGATCAATGTGTACATTTAATTTACTGTTAGCATCTTTATCTAGCACGAGTCCAGCCTCAACAAAAGCATCAGTAATGAACTCTAAGCAAGTCAGAAACAACTCAAGAGTATGCTGATGACAAGAAAAGAATTGAAGGCAGAGAAATGACAGTTAATACATTACACTTAACGAGTATTTTCAATTTTTCAAAGCTAAACTCTTGCATATCTAAAAAATGGAATCTGATATTTTTACAGATTGTAAAATATACCCGAACATGGACACATAACGTATTCTTATAGTGTACATTCCTATAACTTTCCACAACTGCTCATTAATTTTTCTTTTGGATTTTAGCTTTAGAATTTAGGATTAATTATATATTCTTGAGTCTCTTCCTTTTGCTTTCACTAAAATTGAACTCTTTAATGCTATATATAATTACAACAGTACAAATGTCCTACAAACAAAATAAACTTTCAAATTCCTACTGCAACCACATTTCCATAATCAACTAAGAAAAATCGAATTAAGCTGCACTAATGATGAAACTCAAAATAATCACAACCATCTTTCGATGAAAAACACCCGCCACCGTCCTTATTTGTCCGAGTCAAACGCCACATTTTAATAACTCCATCCACGCTTCCAGTGCAAACAGTGCAACCATCTAGATCACCATCTTCCTCTCCCAAATTCCCAATATACGCATCGACACTCCTAACAGGACCTCTATGTCCAGCCAAGATAGCAAGACATATATGTTCACTCTCCATTTCTCTCAACCAAACCCTACTCGTAGAATCAGCTGAACCACTTATCACATAATTTCCTACACTCACTAGACCCAACACTGCATGTGTGTGGCCTTGAAGTGACCCTCCATATTGTAACTGTCCTGAAAAACAACCCTTTATCCAATAATGAACGTAACCATCTGTGCATCCAGCGTATAGAAGATTGTTGCTTGGAGATAGGGCTAGGGTTTTTACTGGAGATTGTTTTGTGGGTAGGGTTAGGGTTAGTGAATGAAGACGGTTGTTTGAGGAGAAGTTTTGCCTCCATACGCGTACGGTGGCGTCGTCGGAAGCTGTATATAGGATTCGGTCGTCGGTGACTGCAATGGCGTTGATGGGGTCTGAATGAGCATGGATTGATTCAATGCACTTAAAGTCTGATAGTCTCCATACTTTGACTGTTTTGTCAAGAGATGATGAGTAGAGAATGTCTTCTGAGAAGCTTATTGCTAGGGATGTAATTGGTGCCATATGCCTCATCTGTAGTTCATCACACTATGTCAATCAGAATGTATATACTATATAACATTTTCAATTAGAATGTACAAACTAGTTGTTAAAGTAACATAAAGTTCAATCTCGAACAATTTTTTTATGAACAATATACAAATTTAGGGAGCAAGAAAATCATCTTACCTGAAATGTCAAAAAAAATCTTCCAATATATCTTAACAGAATCCTTAAGCATTAGTCTATCCAATTTTTTTGGAAGAACATCTAATGAATCAATCCATATATAGTGTAATGAGTGGTGAGAATTTGGGTTAGGCGGGTAGTTATCGTTTTGTGAATTTTTTTTCTTTTAACTATCATTATTTATTACATAAACATTATACAAATTGAATTCACGTCATTTGTATCGTGCCATAATCATACGCTAAAAAATCATATTATCAAATTAAAAATTAGCAGCCTACATACTGTGTATTATAGGTTTCCTTTGATTCCATAATGAAATGCAATGATGGGAGAGTTGAACCCTAATTAGGGCTTAAGATAGAGAAATTTTCATTTAAACCTCTATATATATTATTGCAAAGAAAAAAAAGAAATTAGTTGAGAATGCAATATTTGAAGCAACTACCTTCCACAAAAGAATTTCATCAAGCTGTCTCACATTTATTCGTAATTATATATCCCACCAATTTTTTTAAAGTGTGATGTGACTGAAACAATACGTTATGTACAGCCATTACATATATGAACTTAATAATCTGTAGCCAAAGTTTTCAGTTAGGAATTTATTGTTCACATAAAGAGCTGCATCAGATTTGCCTTCATAGAATTATAGAGGAAGGATAAAATTAATTACGGCTACATGAATTTATAACTAATGTAATTAGCAGAATGATTATCTCAATAATAAAAAAATTGATCGCCAAAAACATTAAATACCGTGTAATCTTTTCTGGAAATGTAGCTCCGAACATAGCCACCGAAGCCGGGAATAGTGGCCAACTTGACATGCTTATAACCTTCACACACCCAACTTCGTTGCCAAATCCTAACCTTACTGTCACCAAAAGCAGCAAAAACCTTATCATGGGAGACTTTTAGAGCAACCACCATGAAACCTCTGCACTTAAGCTGTCCACACTCGGTGAACTGGGGCACCTTCCACATCCTTATAAAGTTGGTGGTAGAGCCAGTGTAAACTAGTCCATTTGATACGGCTACTGATAGGATCTGTCCGTCCTTTTTGAGAACCGAAGCGACACATCTGTAGGTGGTGGTTTCGGATGGTTTGGTGGGTTGGTTAGGAGAGGACAGAGAGGGAGTCTGGAGGTGAGTGGGTGTGGTTGGACGTGGAGGAGTATGTTGGAAATGTGAGAAGGATGGAGTTTCTTTGGAGGATAGGCTTCTTCTGTAGTATATTTGTTCGTTTGGTTCTCTTCTTGAAGGAAAAGGGTTTGGAGAAGGGTTTGAGGAGTCGAATGAGGACATGTCTTATGGTTTCAGTAGATGCAAATCTACGGTTTAAAGTATAAATTGTAAGAATAAAAGAGCATATTGATGCAAAAGGAGGTTATGCATTTCAGTGGCGGACTCAAAGGGGCCGGCGGAGACACGGTGAAACTCCTTATGTATAGTAGGCGTTTCATTAGTCCAATTATGAGTAGTGTGATATCTCTACTGGCTATCGTTAAATTTGTTGGTTAGCAGTACTCAAATGTGTTTAGTTGACGCAAAATTTAGCTTCAAATTTTGACGTCGCTGTGTTTTGTGTCGAATTCATTGCTAATTTATCTTTAAAATTTTTTTGACTAAAAAATTTTGACGCTAATTTCTCAATTTCTTTTGGTGAGTTGTAGTTATTGGCTCGTCAGACTCACGGGGATCGGTGAGACATGGTGAAACTCTTTATAGCAGGACATTTTGTGAAGCCAATTATGGATGGTATTCTCACCGACTATCATTAAATCTATCAATTATAGTAATTCGTTCGTCGAACTCAATGCTCCTACTATTATATATCCTTAGGTCCATCGCTGCGCATAATGGGGTAGTGCATATTTGTTGTGTGAGATGTTGACGGGTCTCTTTTTGTTCGATTGAATTGAATCTTGTAATGAGAAGAGTGTACTAGTGAATAGTATGGTAGATTAAGGTTTTAATGCATGAGGACATTGGGAATTTATTTGAGGTGTTGAGCTTCAATAACTGAGAATGTATCCTTCTTGAATTGCTCCTACATTCAAAAGGTTGATCATTGGAACAAACGAGGTTATTAAAATATAAATGGTTGAATCAATTGTATTCCTTTCATATCCCTTTATTAACCAATCTTTATGGTATATAATTTATTTTACACATTTCGCAACAATGGAGTAATATTTGTCACAAAATCAACGATATAACAGTGTTCATTGAAGCGTTCATCTTCGTTGGAGAGAAAATTTTAAATTAGTTACAGTTGTTAGCAGAATTCAACAACTATGTTGTCGCTATTAGCTATAAATGCACAACGCATTGCTGCAAAAAGAACAAGATCAAAAGGAAGAAGTTTGCATACAATGTCATCTAAAAGGATAAATAAATAAACAGAAGAATAAAATAAAGTTAAATAAAAAAATATTAAGCATTGTTAATAACCTTCTTTAGACTTTAGGTTTTTTTTTAATTTCTATAAACAAAAAAAAAATTATTTCACTTATTTTTTAAGAGCAAACATGTACTTGCCATATTTATAGGGTTATACAGTAACTCAATTTTATTTTGTAAATAAAGAGATAAAATTATATAAAAATAAAATAATGGGTATATAAAGAGTTTGATATAATATAAATTATTAAAAAATTAAATCCACTTCAGTAAATAAAGAATTGATATAATAAGAAAATATATCATAGACAAACACTTTAAAAAATAGTAGTATTCCACAATAAGAAAAAATAAATCATGAATATATTTTTTTTGAAAACAATAAATCATGAATGTTAGATCATTTTCAATGCATTCTTTAAATAACTTTTTTTCTATTTAAATATTTAATTATTAAATTTCTAGTTCAAATCCTTTTTTATTTTATTTTTATTTTAGAAATTAAAAAAAAAGTAAAATTAAGCAGTTAAAAATAGATAATGATCATTAGTGTTTATATTAGTTGTTTCAAAACAATTCATCACCTAATTTTTAATTTCTTTTTAATCTTTTAATTATTTATTTAAATTAAATAATAGAATTTATCTATATAATTTTAAATAATTAATTTAAAAAGTATTACTAAAATATAGTAATAAATTATCTAATTCAATTAAAATTTCAGTTTACTGACACTTCCTTGTTTGCACAAACACAGTTCCCGAAACCCTGCCTCCTCCACCTCCACCACAATGCTCGAACGAGTTCTCTCCTCTCGCCGTGCCCCATCCCACTCCGACGACTCCTCACCTTCCTCCGCCGACGAATCCAAAATCAAAAAACAAAACGTCTACTTAATTCTCTCTAATTACTTCTCTCGCTTATCTCATATTTGCCCCTCACCTTATCTCCTTCTCTTTCTCTTATTAGCCATTGTGTTACTTGGCGTGACTTCTCTTCTCCTTCATTCTAGAACCTTCGTTTGTGTCTCGCCTTTTGATCCTAAGTACAGGGTCGGGTTTTTTGGCCTCGATGGGCTTGAATCCGATTTTGGAACACTTGGTGTGCCCTGCTGTAAGTTTGTTTTAAACTTGTTGTTTTTGTAATTGTGGGTGGATTTTGTGATCTGGATTTGAATCTGATATTGGTATCTTTTTAATCTTTTTTTTATGAGAAATTGTTAAAAGTTTTGATTGGTTTTGGATAGGAGTGTGCGTGTTGTATCAATGTGTGGGGGAGAAATTTCTGGAAATATTCGGTATTTTTTGGTTTTGGACTAGGGAATGCTTGTTGAATTTATGTGAGAAAGGTGTGACTGGGAATTGATGTTTTTGTAATTGTTCAATTTTTATCCATTTTGGATTAGAGAATGTTCGTTCGATTAGTTCAATTGTGTGAGTGAGAAAGGTGTGAGCTTTGGGTCATGACTGAGCAATGAGTGCTTAGATTAGTTACTTGGTGTTGATACTTAGATGAGATATTGTGTGTCAAAAGCTAAAGAATATTTGTTTTTGCCTTTTCCTGAATTTTATTGTGAAATTTGATGTTTTGCTGGTTTCTTACGTTTATTATTGTTTTTTTAATCTTGGCAAAAGGCAGATCGAAACAAGGAAATACTGTTCCATGGACATCCAAGGACTTAATCAAGGGATTGGAAGAGTTTGTGCCTATATATGAAACTAGGCCAATCAAAAATAATATGTATGGAATGGGTTTTGATCACAGTTTTGGACTTTGGTTCATTACACGGTGGTTGAAACCTGATCTTATGATTGAGAGTGGAGCTTTCAAGGGGCATTCTACTTGGGTTTTGCGGCAAGCAATGCCAGATAAACGCATTATATCAATTACTCCGAGACATCCTGAAAAGTATTTAAAAAAAGGGCCTGCTTATGTTGATGAGAACTGCACATACTTTGCCGGAAAAGAATTTGTCGATTTCGGAAGTGTTGATTGGAAAACTGTGATGAAGAAACACGGAATTAATGATCTTAGTCGAGTTCTTATCTTTTTCGACGATCATCAAAATGAATTGAAAAGGTGCATACTTTTTTTATTTGCTAACTTATGTTGTATGAGATGGTTATGGGTTCATAAATTTATCCGTGGCTGATATTTCATGGCTGCTGTTGTCATGAATAGAATTAAACAGGCCCTGAGTGCTGGCTTTCGGCATCTTATTTTCGAGGATAATTATGACACTGGAACTGGAGATCATTACTCCTTGAGGCAGATATGTGATCAGGTTTATATAAGAGGTGGATTTCTAACACTTTACCTTGATTAATATGATTGCGTATATTTTTTTTATCAAATCATGTTCTATTTTTCTTCAATTGCCTTGCATCTGAAGAGAACTCATCCTAGAATAGGAGTTGGATGAACTGACTACCCTTTTCACCATTATTGCTTACATGTGATCCAGAAATCATATACTTGTATTCCAATGATTATCCCATGATAATGTTCTAGTAATGCTTCTATTCTTTTTTCAATATTTTATATGCAGGAGGTGGACATAGCTGCTTTAGAGACAGTGATGAAGCAAGAATTAGATCGAAACGGAAGAAATTCTGGGAGAAAGCTGTTGATATCGACGAACTATGTGGACCGAATGAAGTATGGTGGGGTGTTAGAGGGTGGATGCGTGATGACTTTAATCATAGCAACAAGCCGATTTCCTACGCTGAACATTTCCAAAATAGCCGGTTCATTGAATCAATTCTTGATGTTTACTGGGAGCTCCCTCCAACAGCTGGTCCATCACTGACTCATCAAACACGGTATGATCCTGCTCGAGCTTTAAGCCCTATTGTTGAAGATGGCCGCTATGGCTTGTTCAGGAAATTAGGTTTAGATAGACTTGATAGATCTGTATTTAATGGTTATACCCAGATGGTATATCTTCAAATCTCCCAGCCCAACTCTTAACCTAGCTAGAATGCATGAAATGTGTGTGTTTTTTCCACTAGATGAAAACTCATTAGTTGTTAATATTGATCTTTTCCCCATAGATTTTCAGACCTGATCACAAATATATTTTTTCCTACTCTATATATCAGAGATTCTTCTTGTTTTTTCAAGTGACTGTGAAACCGTATTATTACGTATCATAATCGTGTCAGTCACGACACGATTCTCACAAATATTTGCAAATTCAATTTTACGTTATAATACAATTTGTGAGAATACATTAATGGCACAACATGCATTTACAGGAACTTGAAATTAAGGCTGACAAACAAGATTAGCTGGAGGAAAACATTAATCTAAGCAGCAAACTTAAATACTTGGAAGATGTTTTCAGTAACATATATGTCTAATTGAAAGCTTTTCATTGTTTAATTCACTACTAAATACACAAAGCTTATGTCATTTCCAAACAAATAAGGTTCATGAGCAAAGCACTCAAACTCAACACACTTTATAGGCTTCTATAGAAAACATGTGATCATTCTTCTTTTGGAGTTTCATGACATATTATTCTATTTGCGGTTCTTGCATTTCTCCATGGCCCTTGGAGCTGTAAACACGTAAATACACCATTATTAGCACTCAAAATGTTCAAACAAAGCATCTCAACATCACAAATTGGCTAAATATTAATTAGGGTGAATTAAGCAGATCATAATCGTGTCGTATCGTATTTTACATACCAAGACCAATTGCCTCTGAACCCTTCATAATTCGCAATCTTTTGCAAGATTCGGTAAACATCCTGAATAGAAACAAGGAAAAGAATCAGATGCAAGCTCTTCACTCTGATATCAGATGATTTAAGAACTGCGTCATATCAGATTATTTCAATCATGGAAGTTGCTTGTAAGGTAATTAGTCTCTGCAAAGAATGGATCCCTTTATATTTGCCTTTGCATTACGACGATGGCAGCAAAAACACTGCTAACTTGAATACAAAGCAGAGAAACTTCACTTACTCCCATGGCACATCTCCAACAAGCATCCAATCACCATCCTTGTCCTCATACGTTAGAACATACTCAGAACTATGGAGAAGATCCTTCAGACAAGTCTCACTTAGCCCGTCTTTCCCAGGAAGTCCATTGGAACCACATTGTCCTACACCAAAATCACTATCAGAAACACAAATTGGACAACTTTACTGTTAATATGTCCATATATGTGCAAACAGATTATTATTTCCAGCGTCAAGATAAACGAAGCAGTTAAGGATGACATTAGCATGGTCTGAGAAGATAATTCTTGTGTTCTTTAAGGTAGAAAGTGCAGATTTCGTGAGATTATTACCAATAGTGAAGCAACCGAACATCTTTTCCAGAGCAGATGAGAGTTCGGTATAGTTGGTGTAAGTTTTGAGGTCAATCTTCCTCAAGTATGGAGCACCATCCATGCTCACTTTCACATAAAGGCAGCCAAATCCTGATTTAGCTTCAGCATCTTCATTGTTCTTCGCCAAATTTGTGGCCATTGAATTCTTTCGGAATGAACGAATTGGAGGCCATCCCACAACCTGTGCCCTGTTACAGAAACCTTTAGATCAGCAATTTTAAGGATGCTAAGTCGAAGAGATACTCTGACTTGCACATGCATACTACAGATAAGCCTGGTTTTTCATTACAAGGCCATTCTCATGAAACTTTACATATTCTTCTGCAAGTTCTACACAGAAAATTAAACCAGGACTCTGAAAAAAGTTTCATGAAGAAAATAATTGGGAAAGAATAAGGCAGTCTTTAACATCTGAACCTGAATTAATAACAATAGCTGAACTTACTTAGCAGCAGGAGCAGTATTATTATCATTAGCAGCAGAAACTTGAGTGGTTTTCACTTGAACACTCTCAATATCATCTTTACCAGTTCCAGAACCAGAAGATTTCTGAGTAGCACTATTATCACTTCTTGGAGAAAACAGCACACCACCTTTACCTAACTCAACTTCTGGTCCATTACAAGCTGAAAACCCCCATTTTCCATCAATGGCATCAGAGAAACCCCTTTTATTACCAGAAACAAAGTTCTTGAAAGGACTGAGACAGTATCCATTTGCAGTGTTGTTGGTAGTCTCATTAATGTATTTGCCAAAGAGAGACAGAGCAGGAAGAAGTGGCTTTCTTTCAGGAGAGTGAGAACCAGGTAGGCCAAGGCTAAGGGAAGTGTTAGGCTTGGAGTTTTTGTTGTGTTCTGAAGTGGAAGATGAAGAAGAAGAAGAAGAAGAAGAGAGCTTGTGAGAGATTATTTCCATAGAAGGAGTCTCTGATAAGCCTATGTAATCATGTTCTTTGGGCATAGACATCAAAGTTGGTCACTTTACTTGGAAATATTGTAATGTTGTTTAAGAACAAGTGTTTTTTGGTTTAGTTGTGTGTGAAGGTTAAGCAGGAAATGAACAAAGATTGGTTTTTGTAAGAGACAGAGGAAGAGAATAACAGAGAAGTGTTTTTTGTTGATGCAGAAAAGAAGGTTCTTTGGCCATGTGTATTATTTCATAATTACATTTGTAAAATATTATTCTTTATCCATGGTTCAACGGTGAAAGTATCAATCAGTACATTGAAATTGCGGAATTTAATTTTTGCCTCCGTAATGGCCTTAGGGAAGGAATTCTCAGGTTTGCTGCCTTTAATTCGTGGACTAGTTTGACCCCTTTTTTAAAATTTTTACAACAAAAATATACTTATAAAATATTGTAAAACAAAATCTTTTTTGGAGGGTTTTTTTAAGATAATTTAAAATTATTATAGTAAATTTTACTTTAATGTATAATCTCAAATTTAATTCTAAAATAAAATATTCTCATAATATTCTACATACATTATATTATTATTATTATTATTATTATTATTATTATTATTATATAAATTTTTATTGTATATTTTAAATATTTATATTCAATATGTTTTATTATATTATATTTTATATTTATAACAAATTAACTAACTTAATAATATATTTTTATCAATAAAAATATAAAAATTAATTAATAATAATTATAAATATAAATTATTATTAATATAAATTTTAATTATAATTTTATATAATTAAAAAAAATAAATAACTATAAAATATATTAAAATATTTTGATTACAAAATTAGGGATCACGCTATTCATGATCTTAAATTTTAGGATTAAAATTGAGATTCATTGAAGCCCACTTTGATCTTAAATTTGAGATTTGGGGCTCTATTGGAGTTGCTCTAAGTATTATAGATTGACTATTAGACAGTTATAAAAAAATAAATCATTCGACGATGAAATTCTTTTAAAGGTTAAAAACAGATAAATTAAAAATAATATAAAAAATATGATAAGAAGATAATAATATAAAAATGTATAATAAAGGAATGAAACTAGGAGCGTGACTATAGGAATAGTTAAGACAAAAATGTATATGTTGGTGCCTTAATTTTATTAAGTTTCAATTGTGTGATGATGAAGGTGTTGAAATATCATCAACTTAACCTTTCTAAAATCTATTTTTTTTCAGAAATTTTGAGGTTAAAAAAATCATTATCTTTCATACAATTTTAAGTCCAAATCATTCAATTTTAGTCTTTTAAGCTAACTGTCGTAATATTTGTAAGATTAAGCTCAAGATTAGGGATAATTAAATTATCATATACGTGTAAAATTTGTCTAAAAAAGCCATTCTTGTTTAAAAAGATGCCGTATGAAAAATTGTAAGAGTTGGTTTATTTTTAGCAAGTCATGCCATTTATTCCACCAAAATCTAAGATTGTAATCAAGTATAGTGTTCAAGTTCGAGTTATTTATAAATCGAGTTTAATTTTTATTTGAATTTAGCTTTTTTGCGGATGAGTCAAGTCATGAGTAAATTATATTGATTACAAT
>CANYCX011185973.1:0-10671 GCA_948193385.1 Breynia disticha f. nivosa
TGTTTTTAGTTTCTAAAGTTGCCGCAATCTTTTTATAATGTATTACAAACACAAATTAATTAGTTGGAAAGCATGACACAACCGCAAATTAATTTGTGTTGATTTTTTGTAATTGTTCTTTTGTAGTGCAACTTCTGTGAATCTTTATTTTCTGTTTGTTTCCACCACACTGAAAAACATATGCACATGTCAACAATGTTACTTTCAAATGATTTGCAGCCTTTTCTCCATATTGTTCTCTTTAGTCTTTCCTTATCCACTACTGCCTTCTCCTTTCTGCTTCACACTAATATGATAAAAATCATTGATAGAAGCCAAGTTCATTCATCGAGTTCTTACTTAGGAAGTAACAATAAAATTCCATGTAATTTGGAAAAGAGAAACAGTATTCTATCAAAACAGGAAGGACTGCTTAATTGGATTGACGATGGATACAACATCAATAATGGAAATGGAAGTCGCGCAAACATAAAGAGGCTTGAGGAGACTGTAAAGACCACCGCAAAGAGAGCCAGGTTTAGGGAAAGGCCGAGGATAATAATTCTTCCTAGAGCTTGCTGACATAATTAGGGGCTTTGGGTTGAAAATCTTGAAAGGAGAGATGGAAATTCAAGAAGATAAAATATTCGTACGCTTCATCATTGAGGTATGCATAAGGTTATTATTATGTACTCATAATATTTGGAAGTCTAATCACAAAGCTATAATAGATTTACTGTAAAATGTCGCGCAGGCTCACACACACAACACAAGGATGGAAATATTTTGGTCTCTTGTTGAGCTTTTACAAGAGACGACGAATTCTGGGATGGAATCAAACAATCAACCGTGTAATCCCAAACATGGCAAGGATCCTCTAATTTTATAACTAAATCATATTATCAATATTGTCGTATATATATCAAACATAAATTCAACACTACCAATTCTATTAATCCATCTTACCATGCATCGATATATATAATACAAAGCATTATGTCGCATCGAGCAAGCACTGCTGCTAATTTGTATAGTAAAGATAACATTCTAATAATCTAATTAATTCAAAACTCTTGTAATTCAATATCGTCATAATTACCTATGTAATTCATCTTAAAATTTTGCTGTCACGTGTCATTGGTTTAGTTTGCCATATGTCACAATATTAGAGATTTACTTCTAATTATCACCAATTTTCGATGCACATATGCCCTCAGCACGAAAGCAACATTCATAAACCAGACTTAAAATGTTGGGAAACCATCCATTTGGTAAGAAAAACTCTAATTTGAATGTGACCTCTTATTGTCTACCCCTCTTTCACTTAATCAACCTTCCATTGAATATATCAAAGCGTCAAAATAGAGCCCACAAAATTTTTCACATCAAGTTCTTTAGCACCTTCAATGTTAGAAATCAACTGTAAACTACCAAATTTCTTCACATAAAGTTCTTCAGCACAAACAATCCTCTAATTTCAGAAATCAGCTGTAAACGACTAGACTTCTCCATATAAATTCTTCAATATAGACAATCCTCCAATGTCAAAAATCAACTGTAAACTACCACACTTCTCCAAATAAAGTTCTTCAGCACAAACAATCCTCCAATGACAAAAATCAACTGTAAACTACCATACTTCTCTACATGAATTTTTTCATCAAAGATAATCCTCCAATGCCAAAAATCAACTGTAAACTACAAGACTTTTTCACATAAAGTTTTTCAGCAAAGACAATTTTTCAACACCAAAAATCAACTGTAAATTGCCAGACTTCTCCACATAAAGTACTTTAGCTCAGACCAGTAACAGATGCAGGAATTTTTTATAGTGGGTGCACTAAGACAACAATGATTTAGACTTTTGACGAAACAATAATGTCATGTGGAGACTTGAAACTATGAGTTTTGTAAAACGACGACGACATTAGTTGTTGTGTGGTTTTGTTTGTAACAAAGATGGAGAACGAAAACGAAGATATAGAATTACGATATATAGATAATAATTTATATTAGATAAATAATATTTTCACCAAAAGTTTTATTTTTTTCATAGTGAGTTCATCACATACATCATGCTCTTTTTGATAAAATTTACATATGATTTAAGAACTGTAGGAAGGCTAAATTTTTCTGTTACGTTTGACGTGAATACTAACTATAATAGAAATAATTTAGTTAATATTTTAATGCAAATTAAAGTTTTTAAATTTAGTGTAATATTTTAATAGCTTTCTATTTAGAAAGTCAGACCGCGATTATGAAAATAAATATAATCTTCTAACCTTATTGTAACTTGAGTTAGAATAAGTTCAGAATAATTTACAATAAATTCAAATTGATTCAACTTTGAATCAAAGATGTCCACAATTAATATGGAGTGATCCTTCCACGATTGACTCACTCATAGCCAGAAAAAGCATGTCTTTACTTTCAATTTTATAATAACAGTGTAATACACAACTAGAAGCACAACACATCGCTCTGTTACAATTAATACTTTTAGTTGTACAAAATTTTTTTTACTAAAAAATATTTCAAAAATATTATATTTGTTTTGGAAAAAATAAGATATATATTATAAAAAGGAAGAAAATTGGATCTTAAAGTAAAAAAACTGTGGACATAAAGTTGTTGCATTATGTGTAACTTATATAGAAAGAAAGGTTCCACATGTGGGTGCCATTTGATAACACTACTTAAGTGATTAATTTAAAATATTAAGCACTTATTTACATTAAGTGTGTTTGATGACAAAAGTAGATAACTACTTAATTTAATCAATTAAATTAAAAAAGCACTTAATTTTTTAAGTTAAAATTTTTATCTTAAAACATTAAGTAACTAACTTATTATCATTTTTCCTTGAAAACTATACACTAATAATTAAATTTTTTTATATATTTATTTATAATTATAAGTTATAACTCTAAAATTTAAATTATTAATTTTTGTTATTATCATCATTAATAAAAATCAGACGATTAAAAATGGCTTATAATTTTATTATTTTATATTTTTTAGATTTGGTATAAATTTTAAATAATGATAAGTTGTATGTGAGTTATATTTGTCCAATAGCTTATTAAATTCAGCACTTAATTTTCAGTTATAACCAAACAGGTCTTATTAACAAATTAAGCATTCAGTACTTAAAATTCAATACTTAATTTTTCAGTATTTAATTTTCAGTTTTATCAAACGGGCCTATAGAAACACATCATCAACTCCAGAACACTCATCTTGTCCATTTATGACCTTTTCCTTATCCAATCTCTCTGTACCTCCCACACTTCCACCTTTCATTATTAAACTAAACAAGGAATACAAACTCATAACCTACAACTTCTGAAAGCAAAACAACAAAACTGTCTAAAATCCTCTCGACATCACTACCAATAACTTCAAACAACTTCCATTGAAATCCCTTCGATTGTAGACCCTCTCCAAAACTCCTTCTTCATTTCTCATATTTCAATAAAATTATTGTATGCGTTGTAGTTGTTCACTTACCACCGTCTATCGATGTACCACTGGTAAACTGAGTGAAACCCATAATAAGGGGCTACACCGATGCTGGTATGGGCATGGGCCCCACTTCTCCACGTAAAGTTCTTCAGCAAAGAAAGTCCTCCAATGCCAAAAATCAACACTAAAGTACCATACTTCTTCACATAAAGTTATTTAGCATAAGCAATCCATAAATGCCAGAAATCAACTATAAAATACCACACTTCTTTACATTAATTTCTTCAGCAAAGACAATCTTCCAATGCTAGAAATAAATTATAAACTATCAGACTTCTCCACATAAAATTCTTTAGCACAAATAATCCTCCAATGTCTAAAATCTACTATAAACTATCAAACTTCTTTATATAAAATTCTTCAACAAAGACAAATCCTTATATGTAAAAATCTAAAGTAAACTATCAGATTTTTATACATAAAGTTCTTCAACACAGACAATCAACTAATGCCAAAAATCAATTGTAAAAAACCACACTTTTTCAAATAAAGTTTTTCAGCAAAGACAATCCTCCAATTCCATAAAGCAATTGTAAACTACCACTTATCTCCATATAAAATTTTTCAGTATAAATAATCCTCTAATAACAAAAATCAACTGTACACTACCAAACTTCTCCA
The DNA here is from genome assembly GCA_948193385.1 of Breynia disticha f. nivosa. Classification (NCBI taxonomy): domain Eukaryota; kingdom Viridiplantae; phylum Streptophyta; class Magnoliopsida; order Malpighiales; family Phyllanthaceae; genus Breynia; species Breynia disticha. The sequence continues at coordinate 4,129 of CANYCX011185973.1, forward strand.
CATAAAATTCTTCGGCACAAACAATCCTCCAATGCCAAAAATCAACTATAAACCACTAGACCTTTGACAATCCTTCATAGTCATAAATCAACTATAAACTACCAGACTTCTCCACAAAAAGTTCTTCAACACAGACAATTCTTCAATATAAGAAATCAACTGACCCTCAAATTCGACTACCACTTATTATCGTATTTTCAATATTATTTTTCCCAAGTGGCATCCGGATTTGAAGATCATGAATTTTTCGAAATACAATTTAAAATCAACTCTTTTAAGGAAAATCTTTTGGACATATACCATTTTAAGTTATGTCATTTTTCTTATTCAAATGAAAATTCATTTAGTTCACCGGTTCTTTGGACATCAGTCGGTAAGAGCATAAGTGTCCTCTTCAATCCCTACCAATATTGAATATGGCAGACATAAAACGCAAATGAGTTTTGACACTCAATAAACAACACTACCGAAATGGACATCTTCCCTTGGCATTTATACATTTAAAAAAATCACGAAAACTATGCAATATAGCTTACCATTCAAGTTACCTTTTTAAACATTCAAACAATTACACGCATTTAGGAATGACAACGGGTACGGGGATATGCGGGGACTATGTCTCCCGTACCCGTACCTGAAACCCAACACCACCCCCATCCCCGTCCCCGTACTCAACGGGGATGACTTTTTAGCTACCATCCCCGCATCTCTGTCGGGTTTCGGGGGTCCCTGCAATTTTGCATATCCATGATTTTCAAGCGGGGAATTCCACGGATATGGTTTTCCCCGCAGGTTCCCTGACGGGGATCTCCATACCCGCCCCCAAACCTAAAAATTATTATTTTTAAAATTTATAAACTAAAATATAAATATTAATAATCACAAAATCTAACAAAATATTGTTCAATATTTTATCAAATCGAACATAAATTAAACTTTTGATATCACATTACAACATATAACATTGTCGAAACTAATTATAAGATAACCAAATACAATGACAAAACAAACTTGAAACATCTTCATTTCTTCAAAAAATTGTCACTACAGATCCTACAACACATAAGAAAAATAAAAATTATAACCAGGTGATTTTACAAGAAAACTCATCAAATTGAAGTCACTCATCAATTGAACTCCAGCATTTGGACAGTGACATTTAATTGCAGAAACCATACAATGAAAGAGCACCAATATACCCACTTACCAAAGATAGAAACTTACAGGAACAAATTTGTTCTCTTGAATAAAAACTATTAAAACTTTGACATGATTGATGGTGAACTCCACTAGATTAGCATGAAGAAGGAAGCAAAAGTTGGATAGTCAACTTGACCAAAGATGGAAACTTACAGGAACAAATTTGTTCTCTTAAACAAAAGTTATTAAAACTTTGGCATAATTGATGGTGAACCCCATTAGATTAGCATAAAGAAGGAAGCAAAAGTTGGGTGGTCAACTTGAGGAGAGGGGAGGCTTCAGGTGGGATAGGAGAGACGACTTTGAGTCTTGGAGAGAATTAAGAACTTTAGGTGACTGCTTTCGAAATAAAGAGAGTGATATTTTAGGTTTAGTATTTTAGGGTTAGTACTTTATGGGTTCGGGTTTAACTAATGGGGAACCATTGGAGGCATGTTCGGGTTTAAATACTGGGGAACCAATGGAGACGGGTTCAGTATAGTTGTAACATTCTGGGAAAAATAGATGCGAACGGTCTAGGGAATGGTATTAGCAAATCGTTTGGTAAACCGTTTTTCGACATCACGAATATTCAGTATAGTTGCAAACGACCTGGGAAACGGTATGGAAAAACCGTTTGGCAAATCGTTTGACCTCGCTGGTTGAGCCCTGCTTGTCAACCTGTATTTTATTCCAAGAAATCAAAAGTATTATTTTATTATTATTATTATTATTATTATTATTATTATATAATTTAATATTTAACTTATTTAATAAAATAAAATTATTATAAAGTTTTTATTAGAATCACTAACGCTGTACATTTATGTACTAGAGCTCCATACACAGTGTAATATTCAAGGCAATACGCGATAGGTAGGCATAAATAAAATGAATCGAAACTGTTGAATCAAATTAGAACCGAACAACTGTCAAAAAAAAAATTAGAACCGAACTGTAAAAACCAAAATTGAAACCATCCAAGCTAAAACAGTAAAAAATGTTGTTCTAAACTCTGATATTTGGGTTATGGTTAAGATTTATAATTTTTCGAACCGTTGAACCAATAGTTCAACCAAATCCAACCCTTGTATTGGTCATCGGTTATATTTGTTATCATTGACTAACGATAACAAATGTAATTGTTGGGTATTAGCTACGTTTCTCAAATGGTCAATTGACCATTGGAGACTCAAATTATTTTTCTTTTTTATTTGCTTATAAATATACTTCATGATTTATAATTCATCAACTTGCAGAGTATTTTTTTTCTCTCTCTCTTTCTATCGTGTTCTCGAATGAAGATTAATGAAGTTATATTATTTTATTAACTTTGAAAACATATTCACATGTGCTCAATTACATGTCAAACAAAATATTATGTTTGTTCGGTTAAATTAAAACTCACATGATTTCAAAAAAAATAAAACTCAACATTTATTAATGAAAATATTGAACCGTCCAACCCACAAAATCGTATCCGTTTGACCAAACTGTCTAAACCGCTTGATTAAAACGTCTAAACCATACTTGAACCGAAACTATGTCTAAACTGTATGCTACGAACCACGTCTAGAAAATTAAGATTAAAGTTCGAGTTTTTCTTCAATCTTAACTGACAATTCATATATCGTAATTGATAGTTCATGAACCGTCACCATGTTTAGTGATTAATATTGCCCACCGAGTCAAATCTCACTCACCATTAATTCCCCTATATATTGGAGCCACAAATAAATGCATGGCTTCCCGCAAACTTTGGGATTTTTGTTTTGCTTCTCTGCAACAAGTGTATCTATGTATAATTGACTTGTCAACAAATACAATAATTAGAGTAGCCGATCACATGTGAGATTTTTATTTATTAAATTAATAATATGATATAGATATTTTGTATAATTTATTGAAGATATTTTTGTATAATATTGTAAAAATGAAGAAGTGTATTTAGGAAGTAATCAAAGAAAAAAGTTTTGTTATGTTCTAAAATTGTTATATATTTTTCTTCAATTATAAATATGTATATTGTGCATGTTCATGTAGAATGAAACAAAAATTTCTAGCAACTAAATCCTTAGCAAACCAAAGTCTTTGTGCTCACAAAAAAAAATTGCCACAAACATTAAAGGAAGCATTGTAGCAAACTAACTCTTGGAGAAAGATGAATAAAATCTAAGTCGTGTAAATAGGTCAAGGCCTCACGATCAAGGGGGCATTTAGTCCAATCTATACTTGCAAGTTTATTAACATGTATGAGAGAGCTCTTCTTTTCTTTTATTCCTAAAGTCTAAAGTGTGTTTCACTTAATAAATACTTTATACACTTCTCAACTAAGGGTTTTGCAATACTCCCAAAACTTTAGCTCCATCACTAACAAAATCTTATGAACTGATAACATATGTTTTATATATTAATGTATTTGAGTAGAAATTAATCATATGTTAATCACTATAATAAAATTTAATAATCTAATTAAAATGATCTATTTAATATAATATGAACATATTATTTTATAATAAAAATAAGGTCATATTATAATATATGTAGAAATCAAGAAATGTTTACTATGTCAATGTCAGGATAATTGAGAAATGCTTCTCTTGGATTCTTGGACACATGGAGAATCATGGCTTTGAAAAGGGTTTCTGTCAAATTAAGTAATGGCTAAGGTTTTCTTCCCCTCCAAGCTTCCAATTGGCAGCTTATTGGATCTTATATGTGTTTCCAGCTATGTGTGGAAATGGAGTCTTTGAATGAAAAATATTTCAGAATATCTCAAGTGCCGTTAATGTGGTTTAACTTTTCAGGGAAGTATTGAATATAGGTCTGTTTCTTTTTCTTTGTTTGCCTTGTCCTTTTTGTTTGGAAGACCTGAGTTTTTCTTGTAGATTCTTGAGAAGAACTAATAGACACGTGTAGTAAACAAAATGTTGATCTAGTATATCTTAGATAATATTTGTTAAATTAATGCTTGTAAGATAAAGATGAGATAATTTTGAATCAAGTTAAGAAATGTTTAAGATAAAGTTGAAATGCATTCCAAAAATATTTTCTGAGTGTTTGTTAATTTTGTTAGAATGAAGAGAGATTAAAAAAAGCAAGACGTGGAATATGGCTTACTTATTTTAACTTTTTTTTAGAAATACGATACTTATCTTGTCTTAGTATCAATATAATTATATCTTGCAAGGTCAAGATACGTAATCAGTTGATTTTTCTTCAAGTAAAATTTAACAAATAACTTAAAAGAATTAAAAATTTTGAAATAAACATTTTTCATCGAATCCTAAATATCTCAAAGTTAACAAACACCCCATGAAATCGATGTTTATGGATGGTTTGCATTGAAGAAGTCCAAAAGGATTTGACATTAATGATTAGTTATATTATTATGAAATACCCTTTTCATGTTTGAAGAAATTATGAAAACCAACTTTGGCTTTGACTTGTGTTAATCTTAGGAAGTTGTTGAAGTACTTGTGCCCATATTTAAGCCTCATCAAACTCTCTCCAATTGATTAGGCATTATTTGAATGTTTTGAGTAGAAAGAGAGAGAAATTTAAGAGTGAGAGAAGGAAAAGTAAGAAAGATAATTGAAAATAACGAAAAATATTGTTTGGAAATTTTAATGAAGCGAAGTGAAGTGAAATAAATATTAAAATTTTAAACACTTGTATGAAAAAAAAGACATTATTTTGGATGTTAGAGAGTGGGAATAAAAATTAAGAAAGATAATGAAAATTAAAGTTAAATACTGTTATTTGTAAATTTTAATATATGAAAAGTGAGTTGGATATTAAAATTATAAATATTTTATTAAAAAATATACTAATATTTCTTTTTTTTGTTAGAGAGTGGGAATAAAAATTAAGAAAGATAATATTTCTTTTAAAATCTCTTTTCCTTCAAATTAGGAGCTAAGAAAAAGGATTTAAAGGAAGTGAAGATTTACCTCATATAAATTTTTTTCCTTATATAAACAACGGAAAACAAAAATATTTTTTCCTTTATTACCCTCATTTTTTGTTCCCCTTTTCTAGTCAACTTCCGACTAAAGCCTTTAAAATTTTCATAATTGTAAATATATATAAAAAATAGTCTAAGTTTGTTTTTAACTCTTTTCAGATCCCAAATTAAGAAGTAACAAAACCTTTAAAAGAACTAACAAAGAAGAAAAATTTTAATTAACTTTACTTTCACTTTTCTTCCCTCTCACCTTCATTCCAAACATATCATTAAACATTGTTTAGATGCTTATGGTGGGAAGGGTGTAAAGTAAATTAAAAGAGAAGAATAAAGTTTAAAAAATAATATAAAATAAAATAAAATTTTATTGTTTAGAAGTTTTAATGAAAATAAAATGAATGTAATATCATATTTGTAGAGACATAAAAAAATAGAATGAATTTATTTAATTTTTTTTACCTCTAAATTGGGGATAACAAATTTTTAAAAAAAGGAGTTAAAAGAATTAAACTTTTATTCTCTTTGATCTCTCTTTTCTTCCTTCAAGAATCTAAGGAAAAAAAAACCTTTAAAATTTACTTCCCCCTTCTCCTCCCTTTTACCTCCAACAAAACAATGTCTTACGGTACTACCAAATACCTAGGACTGATCAAAAAACTACCAAACCACCCAAACCGAACCGAATTTTAGGTTATCCACCATAAGTGGATATGTTGGTGGATAGATTTAAAGCAAACCACCAGGAGTGGTTTGGTTGGTGGTTTTCATTTTTCAAAATCCACTTCCAACCGAACCGATCCACCATCCACCAATTTTTTAAATAAGTATATATACCTATCATTTGACTAACATTTTCTTGTTTGTTAGTTCAGCTACTTAGCAAAAATCTCTTACAGCATACTCCAAGTCTCCAACAAGCATCCACCTTACTAAGTTAATTCCACCAATACACATGAGATGCAGTTTTGTTCAAGACTTCGTTGGTGAGTACGAAGTAAAATACTTATGTTTGTGTCTTCATTATTTGGCTCAGATTAACATTAATTCTACTTCAAATTTTGGCAGGCTAAGAAGTTCAAGAAGAGAAAATTGATAGCAAGCCAAATGCAAATGTCAGTTGTACCTTTTGGCTATTCATAATGGATGTTATTTGATACTTTTTGTGTTGACAGGGATCCAATTTAGAGATGCAGAAACTATATGCTATGATGTTTCTTGCGTGGAATACCTTTAGATGATTGTAATGATTTTTTTCATCTAGTTTAGAGATCCAGTTTGTTTTATGATTAAATATTGACACTACTAAATCATCAAATAATTGTGTTTGCTCTATTCCTATTATATTTAGTAGAAAGGAAGAAATCATTATGCTTTTTTTGTTGACAGGGATGTATTTT